>CM066035.1:359395868-359677907 GCA_033557465.1 Ichthyophis bannanicus
CACTGGTAATGGTTTAAATAGGAAATTATAGCAACAAATTCAGGAAAATGCTTTTGGTTTTCACCTTTGCCCTACAAAGTAGAGGGTTAAGAAACCTGACAGGACCTATGAAGCATCCCGAAGCCAGTAGTAACCAGATTCGACGACCTGAAAGGTGATATTAAATCCTGAGTGGAATAAGGAGTTCATCATGCTTGAATTCTATGTTTCCTGATATACTGCCCCGGCAAGCACCTCATAGAGACATGACGAGTATTGTTAATAAAAAAAAAAAAAGGGTGTATATGTATTCCAGATATCCACCCACTTTAATGAAAGGAGTATTCCGGAATGTCTGTTTTGAATATGGCTTCCTAAACTGTTAAAGACCTTAAAGTAATTTATTTGCAGGAAGAAACATGCTGATTACGGCTGGCAGTTTAGTTTTCATGCCAAGTAAATTTTAATTCCGAGTCATTACTAACAGATATGGTGGCCGTCATGTTTGACCCAGGAGCCATAGTTTCCTCTTCTGTTGTGGCACATGTGTTGCTCTATTAAACATGTTTGACAAAATAATAGCTTTATATTTTAAAGGACTTTATCTAAATTGTTTCTTATTAGAATGAGCACACACAGTCCATTATGTTTAGTCCATAAGAGAAATTACAGCCTGACTGCCGCCCCCTCTGTCTTGTTGTTCAAATACGTCAACCATGGGGGAAGGGGGGGGTCACGAGTCTCACGCATATTTGTGTTGAAAATGTATGACTAGAATTTTAGCAAGGACTTTGCTTGAAGACCTACAGACCTTAAATTGTCCTCCCGTCCCTATTAGAACTGCTCTGTTGGAAGGGGTTAGCCAGTGTTAGCTACTTCATGGCTCGCCGACGGTAGATTTCCCCCGGTGTTTCATCAGATTTGTACAGAAAATTGTTCCCATCGGCAGTTTCCCCATACATAGACTCCTGGTTGAATGTTTGTGAGGAAAAAAAAAAAAACAAAAACCTGCCCGTTTAATTATCTTCTATTAAAAAAAAGGGCCAAAAGTTCCCGCGTCAGCTCTCTGTCCAGTCCCTACCCCCGGGCAGAGTCCCTGGCGGCAGGGGGGACACCTCCCTGCAAATGTACCACCTAAGTAGTTCACTCAGCCCACCATCCTGCAGCAGACAGGAGACGTACCCCCCTCTTTGAATCGAAAGCCCCGGCACAGTTTAAAAGATACTTTGAGTGGGCCACAGTCCACCGATGACACTACAAAGCAGGGATTACATTTGCCAGTTCAACGGGTCACTCACAAGCCAGCGCACCCAGAGAACATGAAGTGTGAACCTCAGGTACAGTCCCCCTAATTGCCGTATTTATTTATTTTATTTATTACATTCTCTTACTATTATACACAGCAGCTAATTGCTTGCATCAGTGCTGCGGTTTACAATATTGAACAAACTGAAATTAAACATTGAACAATGCGGGCAATTATAAAGCTTGGAGATAACTATTTTACAGGGAACATGGGGCTATGGTAGGGTTATAGTGGCTTGCCCAAGACCACAAGGAGCACCTGTGGGACTTACGAAACCCCAGTCCTTCCGGCCCAAGGTTGCTGTCCTCTATGTGGGATTTGAACCCCCGACCTTCCGGCCTGAAGTACCTTGCCCCAACTCACTAGGCCCCTCCTTCCACTCCGTATGCCTTCAGAAGTACAACTACCAGTAAAAGGGGAGGGTCACGTTATCTCATTGCACAAGGTCCAGGGCCAGCTTTGTTTCTGCCACTGATTTACTGAACTGAAAGCTGCATTATGCCTCCTACACTGAGAAACCATAGGATTTGATTGAGCTAATGAACAGTATTATGCAGACCCATCAGCCTTGATGGCCCCAAGTGGGATCCAAATAGCGCAGGCAGCCCTCACTATATACCCCATGCAATCCAGCAGCCCAGGAGAATTTGTGTTTTTGTCAGTCAGTCCCAGAGAGATATAAAACAGAAATTGCAGAAACTGGATGGATTTGCGGGCATGAATACAGCGCAGTTAATGGAAGTTGTTCAGAAAGTTTGTGAATTGTGGAAATAAATGTGACAGAGAAAGTGAATGTAAGATAAGGAAGAAAACAGATCTTCTTGCTGATACTTTAGTTGAATGATGTGGAGGAGGTTTTCCTAATCGAAGGAGCAGAGGAAGTGAAAGGGGTCGTGAAAATGATCGGCCCCCACTGGGTGCGAATCAGTGCGCCCATTGCAGAGAAGAAGGACATTAGAGAAGTGAATGCCCGTATCTTGATTCCACTCCCAGGAGGGGAGGAGGGGAGGAGAGTACTTGATTTTAGAGAAAGAATAAACCAAGCACAGTGTTCCAGCAAGAGAGGGAAGCAGCTATAGAGTGAGTGGCAGACGAAGAGGGCTACAGCATGGATGAAGACTAGGCCAGACCGGACTCCAAGTTTCCCTGGGTCCCCAGGAGCCTATGGTCAATCTGAAAAAAGGGGGACCAATATATGGACTTTATGGGGGATACAGGAGCAGAATACTAAAGCCAGTAGCCCCTTTGTTTTCTCGATGCATCACCATTGTCAGAGCTACTGGGGCTAAGGCCACAAAGCCAATCCTGCAGAACCGCATGTGTGAACTAGGGGAACAGAAAATAACGCACCAGTTCTTGTATATGCCTGAATGCCCTATTCCACTTCTGGGCCGAGACATGCTTGCTAAGCTCCAGGCACAAATATCCTTTGCTGAAAGGGGAGAAATGCAAATAACTGTGAACCCAAAGCCTGCTGGATTGATGGTGCTGACTGTTCCCCGAGAAGAAGAGTAGCGGTTCTATAGTGCATCTCCAATCAAGCCAGCTAGTTCCTGTATACCCACCAACCTTATAGCCCCACCTGAAGTATGGGCAGAAGATAATCCACCTGGCCTAGCAAAG
This sequence comes from Ichthyophis bannanicus, assembly GCA_033557465.1. Taxonomy (NCBI): domain Eukaryota; kingdom Metazoa; phylum Chordata; class Amphibia; order Gymnophiona; family Ichthyophiidae; genus Ichthyophis; species Ichthyophis bannanicus. The sequence continues at coordinate 359,398,777 of CM066035.1, forward strand.
AACATAGCCCCTGTCATTATCATCCTCAAGCCAGGAGTGGAACCAGTGCATGTGAAGCAGTATCCTCTCCCTCGACCAGCTATTGAAGAAATCCATTGCCATTTGATGAAACTGCTGAAGTATGGACTTCTCAAGGAATGCCAGTCACCCTGGAACACCCCCCTTCTCCCAGTAACGAAGCCTGGGACAGGGGACTACCGCCCAGTACAAGACCTAAGGCGAGTAAATGATGCAGTTGAAACTATACACCCTGTAGTGCCAAACCCTTATACTCTCTTGGGACTGATCCCCGCTGAGGCTACTCATTTCACCATCCTGGACCTGAAAGATGCCTTTTTCTGTGTGCGCCTAGCCCCCACCAGTCAACTCTTGTTTGTTTTTGAATGGCAAGACCCCACAACAGGAAGGCGGAGCCAACTCACCTGGACTAGATTACTTCAAGGATTCAAGAATTCACCTACTCTCTTCAGTGCTATTTTAAATCAAGATTTTTCAAGCTACTATGTGAATCCAGGAGAAAGGGTTCTTCTCCAGTATGTGGACAACTTGCTCATAGCCACCAACTCAGAAAGTGAATGTCTATAAGCCACCAGTGAACTCTTGCACCTTTTTAATAAGGCTGGATACAAAGTCTCAAGAGCCAAGGTATAATTATGTCAAACAAGTTAAATACCTAGGATTCCAGTTGTCCAGCAGAATTAGACGCCTGGGACCAGAACGCAAAAAAGCTGTATGCAGTATTCCTACTCCAACCACCAGGAGGCAAGTGAGAGTCTTCTTGGGTGCCGCAGAGTACTGTCGTATATGGATCCCCAATTTTGCGCTGCTAGCAAAACCATTGTATCAAGCTACCAAAGGAATGGAAAAGTCTCCATTGGAATAGGGACTTGAACAGGATGCAGCCTTTTTGATCTTTGAAAACCGCTCTGATGTTATCACCAGCTCTGGGTCTACCAGATGTCCAGAAAACCTTTCAATCTCTATGTTCATGAGTCACAAGGAAATGTTCTAGGAGTATTGACTCAATCTCATTGGATCTTGGCAACGACCAGTAACCTATTTGTCAAAACAATCGGATGTAATTGCAAAAGGCTGTCCCCTTGTTTGAGAGCTGTTGCAGCTACAGCCCTCCTAGTGAGCAAAGCTGACAAGCTCACCCCGTGACAAAATCTTCAAGTTACTATACCGCACTTTGTTCTAACCATTATGAAACACAAAGGAAACTTCTAGCTAATTCACGAATGTTGAGGTATCAGAGTATGCTGTGTGAAAACCCCCAGATACAATTGAAGGTCAGTCACGCTCTGAATCCTGCTACGTTGTTACCAGTTGGTCTTGACCCCCCTGATCATGACTGTTTAGAAACTATGGACACTATATTCTCAAGTCACCCTGATTCGACTGATGTTCCTTTGGAGAACCCTGGACGGACTTTCTTTGTAGATGGAAGCAGGCTTGTCATCATTAATGGACATTGTTGTGCCAGATATGCAGTAGTGACCCTTGATCTGGTAGTTGAGTCCTCAGCCCTGGCCCCAGGAACTTCAGCACAGAAAGCTGAACTGATAGCTCTTACTAGAGCACTGACAATAGGAAAAGGGGCTCTGTCTAAATGTGCACCCAGATTCCAAGTATACCCTTACAACCTTGCATGCACATGGGGCCCTATACAAAGAATGAGGGTGGATAACCTCAGGAAGCAAGTCCATTAAGTATGGCCCCGAGATATTGATATTATCAGATGCATACTGCCTACAGATTTCAGAATTTAGGAAAAGTAGAATGTATGAATAGAACCCTGAAATCCCAGTTGTCCAAACTTTGCCAAGAAGTTCACCTGAAGTGGCCCCAGGTTCTTCCTGTAGCCCTTCTTAGGATATACTTAGCCCCTGCTAAGTCTATAGGAGTTTCCCCTTTTGAGATTCTGTATGGGCGACCCCCGCCTATTGTATAGGAAATAAAGGGAGATATGGAACAGATTAGATCTGAAATTACTAGACAAGAACTATTGGTTTTAAGTTCTGTTTTGCAGAGTCTTCATACGTGGGTACAAGACCAGTTGCTCATCCATCTAACAGAACCCCTGCATCCTCTCAAGCCTGGAGTCTCGGTGTGGATCAAAGAGTGGAGAAAGACACCGTTGACACCGAATTGGAAGGGACCTTATGTTGTCATCTTGTTAACCCCAACAGCAGTTAAAGTTGCAAAACTCGAACCCTGGATTCATCACAGTTGAATAAAGTCAGCAGCCATTGATAGCAATGTAGAAAGGAAGGCAGCTACAAAGATATTAGCTATGTGGCAATATTACCCTATACCACACGATGATGCTATTACATCTGTATAATGTGTTAATTGACTAATGAGTGATTTAATTCTCACCCTTTCTCACTTGCGGGTGAGAATACTCAAAGGGGGGAATGTGGTAGGCTATGGCCTAGCATGGCCTGCTACTATGAAAGGCCTATAAGTTAGGCCTGGATCCTAACTCCCATTTTAGCTAGAAAAGAACCAAAAATCTGTGAGAAATGAGAAAACTGTTTTAAACTGCTTAATAAGAAGTTTTTATGAATTCATAAGTCTTCTATTATTCTCTTGTGTGAAAAAGAACAGAAATGTTTCAGTATATGCATTCCTGAAGCCAAGGATAACCTTGCAGTAGAGAAGTAACGAAATCAAGAACTGTACCATTGTTAGAGCAATCCTAAGGGAGGGGGCTGGTTGCTAGGCTCCGGAGGGATTTTTAATTGGACAGATGCAGAGAATGTAAAACCAATGAGAAGTTTGCATGTATCGAGTTGGAACCAATAGAAAGTTTTCATGTATCAAACTGAAAAAGAGGTATAAATGGTTATGTCTCTGTAGAAACCTTTGCTCAGTTCCTTTTGAAGCTTTGACTGACTAGGCCTGTGCACAATAAACTGGCTTGGACCCTGGCAAATGACTCCTGGATTTATTCATTGACTGCACTTTGCTACAACACCACTACTGGGGATAGGTTACACTGGAGGTCCAGAGGGAGGGGAAACAGACCTGTTTCTATGACCCCGTTTACTGTTGATGCAACTCTATAGGATGTTCCGATCCATACTTTTGTAACTACTGCAGTAAGCAGTGTTCTGGGTGTGATTACATCATAGCTCTCTACAGAGGCATGATAAATCCTTGAATTTGCTCTCAATACCTTCCTAAGCTACTCTTAACGTAAGTGTGGCTTTTTTGGTCTCTGCTGCACACTGCGTCTAGGCTTTAGCATATTGTCCACAGTAAATCCATGCCCTGCTCTTGATAGCAATTTCCAGCAATGAGACACCAACAATTCGATTTTTTTTCTTCCATCATGCATTACTTTGTACTTTTCTATGGTTCAGTGTTTACTATTTATATAAAAGCATTTATACATCACTATCATGTACAACATTCTAAGACATTTACAATAGGAACATGCTAAATACAACATAATACAAGGAAAAAACAAAATAACAAAACAGACTGTGACCCCACCCATATACTCACCCTCTCCTTCTGCTATAACCTAACTAGGGAAAAAAAGGTCTTTAAACATTTCTGAAAGCAGCTTCTGTCTAAATCCTGCCACACAACAATGGGAAGCTTATTACACCACACCAGCACAGCCACTCTAAAGGTACCTCCCCTCCATTTCTGTTGCTGCATCTCCCAGCTACTGGTTAGCATCGGGGCATACTTACGCTTTGCAACTCATTGCTGGAGGATGTGGTAAAAGCTGTTGGTATAGCTGGGTTTAAAAAATGTTTGGGAACATTTCTGGAGGAAAAGTCCATAAACCATTCTTCAAGGATGACCTTAGGCCAATTGAACCTCTGGGACCTTGTGACCACAGGAGGCCCCACATTGAGGTTGCCACTTCCAGCTTTCACAACACAAAGTCCCAAAATGACAGCAACAATAACAAAATCTCAATGAGAAAGATCCTGCATCGTAACGGCTGTGCCAAAAATTCACCACGCCCTTCTAAATATCAAAACATTTACAACAGAGAATGTTTTTTGTCGAAGCTGCTGCACGAGAAAAGGCAAAACATCACCCCTCAATGAACAGCCGCTCCTTTTAATCATTAAGTAAAGGTAGAAGTTTTTCCATAATTTATCTGAAGCGAATTAAAGCTTTAATGTCGCTTCTGCAATAGTATCAGCAACATACCACGTTTCGGGTCAGCATTTCGCAGCCCTGCTATCATGTCTGCAGGAATAAGGTTTTTTGGCCTGAAGCAAATGTGATAAAACAGATAGTGTACTCGTAATTGAGTTTAAAAAAGGTTTGGACAAATTCCAGGAAGAAAAGTCATAAGCAGTTATTAAGGTAGTTTAAAAGAAAGCCACGTCTTATCCCCGGGGATAAATAGCATAGAACTGGCTACTTTTGACATGTGTCAGATACTCATGACCTGGATTGGCCACTGTTAGAAACAGTACATTGGGCTTGATGGACCTCTGGTCTGACCTAGTATGGCAGTTCTTATGTTCTTAATGCAGTTCTTACCCATTTGGTCATCTGAAGATTCAGCTATGTTCACCCTCCTGATCCTGCTCTTGTTTCATGCCCAGACCGAGCAGGTGACGTTGCTGCCACTGGGGTATAATGCACACTTTAACGGCATGCTGCCCCCGCACTACACATGACGATTGAGTATCAGTATGACCCACAGTATTAGAGAGTTTTGGGGTAACAGGGGGGTGGGCTTTGACGGCACCACCCCCTTTTCCCTTATGCTGGAAAGTACGGGCTGTGCTTCTCGGGGGGAGAGAGCAAGTTAAGTTCAGGCAATGTGCAGTGCTGTAAAGGTTACAAAGTGTAAAGTTTATAAAGTTGTAATGTACCAAGTTCCTTGAATGTTTTAAGGTTATGCTGTGGCCAGCACTGTTCCAACACTGTTCCAATTATGTTCAATAAAGAAATCTATGTTGGTGAAAAAGATGGTGTCTGTACAATGTCCAAGGGGCTCAAAAGGGGGGAGGCGGGGGTGTGGGGGGGGGGGTGGCATACCTACCCAGGGCCTGCATGGCACTCGCCCGGTTGAGCTGCTGTAATTTGAAGCATACTTTTTTATGTAGCTACATACACGGAAATATTGTGCATTGTAACTGATGATTGAATATTTCAAGTCTTACAGTACAGAGATGTGAGATTGCATTGTGATCAGTCTGTTCGTCTATTTTCATATTCACCAGAGTTAGTGTTCTGGAATATAGTAAATTTCTTCTTTCTTTGATATCTCGGCTATCCATCTTCTATGTGTCTGTGTTTCTGTGTGTTCTGTAATCTGTTCTGTATTCTTGGAACCCCTTCTCTACAAAAGTACTGTTTTTTTGAGATGGGCATGCCACTCAGCTGGGGTTGTGGTTACCATCCTGTAAATATTTAATGATGTTAGTATTTGCATATCCTCTTGTTCTGTGTTTTGGAGTGCACGGTTTTTACAGATCAAGCTGGTTTGGGGTTCATCAGAAGTCAGGCTGTATTGGGTTTTGCTCTGGTTTTCTTATCTGTCTCTGAGGCTAGTACTATTCATAAAACAATAATGGAGATGGGTCATGGGGTCATAACCACATGACTTCTGCAAGATCTTCCCCCAGGCCACTACCCTCTTTCTCCCTTTGGTAAGAATTAACTTTAAAGTTGGACCTCAGTGATATCAACAGGAGGGACTAAGGTCATCAAGCTCAAGATGATCGGGTCAGCTAGAAACAAACTTTCAGTGCAATATCTCAGCGGTTCAAGACAGCAAATTCCCAACGTGATCTTTGCAAGATAATCTTCCAGGTCAGCTGATAAAGGACAAGGGCTGCTTATATTTTCTTGTAATATAAGAAATTTCAGGGCCGTCATACACAAAGGGCTCCTAATAAATGCAGACATAATAAAAAATATCCTTTGGAAATACAAAAGCTGATGTAATAGGCTCCTGCCTCTAAGTGAAATTACACTGTGTTTCAATAACTAATTTTATCCTTCAGTAGAGATTCCAATAAAATATTTTGAAAAACAGAATTATTTTATTCAGAGCATTTAGAATGATTAAATTGTTCTATTTATGCTACATTTCCATTTATTTGAAGAAAGAAGAATAGTTTTTATTTGCTGTACTTGTAGTTTGTTATTTTAGAGTCCTTCCTTAATTGAAATCACTTTTACAAAACTTACAGATGAAGAGATGTTAAGTATCTTACTTATTTTCTCTTGGGCCTATGGGAAAACTCTTGAGAAATCAGGCCAAAGATTTGTAATAGGATTCATTTGCTTCTTTGTAGAAAGGATCAGTGCAAAAAGCAAATTGATATCTTTGTAATCCTCTTTGGCTACAGCTCACAGCGATATCACACTTCTTTAATTTCCTGATAAAATGGATGTTTTCTAGTGGTGTTAGACTTATCTACTCATTCTTTAGTTTTCATGGAAAATAAATTTGTGAAAATGTGTAATTGAAAAATGAAGTTTAGCAGGTTGTATGTTTTCTACTGTACACTGAGCTATATTCAAAAATATTATTTGTATCTGAGGAAATCTTTACTGAGAAAAGAACTCTGGTTTTGATTAACTTTAAGGCCTATTTACGGAATCATGTTCAAAATGTTCTTTAGTATATGTTCATACTGTGAGGTTCTGCCACTAGCCTGCAGGGATCTCAGCTTCTGGAAGAGTCTTGCATGGATGAACCTCTGATCTCCAGACAGCAGGCTCTTCAAGGCTGGGTGCCTTGATCCTCTACATGCTGGCCACTTCCTCTCAGAAACCATATCCTCAGTCTTGATTGCTCTTTGCTAGAACTTGATCTACACTCCTTCAGTGTTGCCTTATGTTTGGATTTATTAGATCTTCGGTGCTTTGTATCCTGATTCTACTTTGTGGAAGCCTTCTTGTTCCAGTACAGCAACTCTACTGGAATCCAGCCTTCCTTCTAAGTCCTTGGTGAGTGTCACCGATCTTGCTTCCTGCCTTCTCCTCCAGGGTTTCTTGGTGCCCTGTACCCTGCCTCAGATCTCATGTAGCTAAGACCTAGAAACCTCTAGCACTGGAGTGCTTAACCTGAAGGAAAGGTAGACACTACACATGGGAAGACCATGCTGACCATCCCTGGGCTCACTGGGATCAATTTCTGACTGCTCATATTTCCTGGGTTTTTCTGATTGATGAGATCTGTCACATCAAACTTTGGCCAATATGGATCTCACTGATACGGTTTTGGTTCTAATTGTGCAGCTGGGACAAATGACACAACATTAGAGCCAGCAGCAAAAAGAATTGAGAAACTGCACCGGACTATCCAGTCCATACAAGCACAGCCTGCAGAGGCTACTCCTCTAGGTCCCCTTGCCTAGGGCAGTACTAACCCTGCCTCATGAAGAACCTATGGTCAAGACTACCCTATGCTTTTCTAGACATCTGAAAGCCTGTCATAGATTCATCAACCCATGCTCCATTGTTTCCACACTATAGCCTTATTTTCATAAACATAAGTACTGGGTGGTCTATATTATCTTGCTGTTGACTAGAGAGGCACTGGCCAGAGTTGAACGTTGTCATATCTTTGTACATAGAAATGTGCATCCAGGAAAACCAGTCTAAGCACCAGTTTTTTTCTAAAATCCCACTATCACCACTATCATTCCATCTGCACATCCCTTACAGCAGGCATGTCCAACAGGTAGATAGTGATCAACCTGTAGATCGCGGAGGGGTCAGAGGTAGATCGCCAGCCCCACTTGGCTCCATCTCTCCAGCAGCTCACCCCATCGCTAGGAGAGAGCTCATGCTGGCAGGTCGTCTGCCGAGGGCTTGCCGCCACTGCTGATCCTTTGCCTGTCTTTTTTCCCTGCCTGAGGGAATCTTGCCTGCGGGTGTATTGGGGGCGCTTGTTGTTTTCATGCCAATAGTTTGTAGGTACCCCAGGGGGCCGCTGCCCGCACCCCACAATGACAAAGGCCTGGCGTCATACCTGGTCTCCTGCCTCTCAGAATCGCCCATTCCTGCCCCCGCCCCAACACCCCTTAGAAGTGTGTTATATACCGGGCGATATCCATTCGCCCGGGACTTACCGTATTAGTTGTGTACTGGACATTGGTCGCTTTATAGTTCGCTTTCATTAAACGTTTTCGGGTAGACACAGCAAAGTGTCAAGAATTTGGTGATTTAGGTGGGCTTTTCCAATTTTGTTCTAACTTGCCTATGTCTTTACTTTTCAAAGTAAGTGTATTGCAGGCGCTGCTCTGTACAAAGCAGAAGCAGCGGCTGCACTGCCATGGGGAATCACGTTCACGCCGCGGACTTCGGGAGTCGGGAGAAAAACCGTTTTTTTGCTCTGGCCACTTCCGATCTTGCGGCCAGAGCAAAAAACCGGCTTTTCAACGGCCGGTTTTACATCTGTGCCGGCAGCCGGCCTGGCCTTGGAAAAACCGGCCAGGCTGACTGAAAACCGGCCGGTTGGCAACCCTAGATCAGAATCGCGATCAGGCCTTTATGTGTAGGCCGGGAGTGCGATACAGTGCCGGCCTGCACGTACAGGCACTGCCTGGATAGCTCGCTCAGGCTTTTAAATGGAGCTGTGGCGCAATGGCGTCATGTTGCCATGGCACCGCGGCTCCATTTAAAAGCAGAAATTCCGGCCGCCAAAGAAAAAGGTTTATTCCTCACAGCCTGAACCCCGATCTGGCCTCCTAAGGCCAGGGTCGGGCTGCGGGAATAAACCCTGTCGTCCCCCCCCAGCCCCTTCTGCACCCCGAGGTTGAAGGAAAAAAATGTCCAGGGAAGTTATTCCACCTCAGAGGTGGAATAACTTCCCCGGCCATTTCGCTGGCCCTGGACATACAGGGCCAACATTAGAATCAGCCCTGTATGTCCAGAGCTGGCTACCGCCTACTGCCCACCCACTCTCTGCCCCTGGGCCGTGTCTTCCCTGCCCCCCACTAACTTCCCCACACAACCTACTCATTTCTAAGGGTCCAATATTCAAAGGCATTTACATGGTTTACAGAGCTGTAAACTGTGTAAATGCCCATAAGTGGGATATTCAGCAGCACTAACATGGTTACTGATGCTGACTATCACCGAGTAATGTCACTATATTTATTTATTTATTTACATTTCTTTTATACCGCGCTATTCAACATCAGTGCGGTTTACATAGAACATAAAACATACACGTTGCATATAATGAAACAGTGTTTACAGGTAACAGGAACTAGAACTTGGATAACTTGGGGTAACTATTTACATCAGATTTTCATATTGTACAAGCTAAACTTACAAGTGACTTATAGCGGAAGATTTGTCATGATATCTGTATTAGACTGTAGGTGACGTTACTGTATCTTCATCTATCTTGTAGTATTGAAGGAAAAGGTAGTGTTTCACTGCCTTCCTAAATTGGGCCAAGTCAGTGATTGCTCGTTTGTTGGGTGGGAGAGAATTCCAGCTTCTCGGTGCACATAGTTTGAAAGTTCTGTTAGCTGTAGCGTGAGTGCAGTGGGTTAGTTCTATTGGGACAACTAATGAGTTTATCGCTGTTGATCTCCTGGACCTGTTGGATGGTGTGGTATGAACGAGTTCCGCTAGTGATGTAGAGGCTAGACCATTGATTGACTTGAAAGTAAGCAACAGAATTTTGAACGATATAGTCTGTACTGAATGGGGAGCCAGTGAAGATGTTTTAGGATGGGTGTGATATGGTTCTTCTTAGGCTCTCCGATTACAACTCTCGCCGCAGAATTCATTGCAAGCTGTAGAGGGTTTAAAGTAGACAGAGGGAGACCATGCAGGATTGAATTTGCATAATCAAAATGAGGCATGATAAGTGCCTGATAGATAGTTCGGAAGTCGCTTGGATCAAGTAGGAAACGAAGGTGCCTGAGGGTACGGATCTTGTGGTATATCGCTCTGACTACATTGCTTATGTGGAGTTTCATGTAAAGGCGCTGGTCCAAAGTGACTCCAAGGTACCTGATCGAGGATTTAGTCTGGAGTTCTGCTTCCTTGACTTTTATATATGCTGGTGTTATGAAATTTGAATTCCTCATGATGAAAAGTACCTCCGTTTTCTTGTGCTGAATTCTAAGGTTTTGTGATTGAAGCCAATTGGATACTGAGTCAAAGCATTCTGTGATTGGTGAAAGGTCTGGGTTTTCTGTTGAGAAGGGCATGTAAAGAAGGACGTCGTCCGCGTATACCAGGCAGTTTACTCCAAAAGAGCGAATGAGATTACAGATAGGTTGCATGTAGATATTAAACATCAGGGCGGAGAGGGATGATCCATGCGGGACTCCTTGCTTTTGGTGGAAAGGTTTAGAAGTTGAAGCCCCTGAACGTACATGTTGCCATCTGTTTGTGAGATAAGATTCACACCAGGTTATCGCCATTTCTGAAATACCCTTCTCCCTGAGGCGCACCAGTAGAAGCTCGTGACATACTGAGTCAAAACCAGCTGCTATGTCAAGGAATATAAGGACAAAGCCCTGCTGGATGTTATCAATTCCTGTGGATATGTTGTTTATAAGTGTGGTGAGGAGGGTATCTACGCCGTGGTGTTCTCTAAAGCCGTGTTGGCATGGGTCTAGTGGTGAGTTGTTGTCGACATGGTCTTGGATTTGTCTTTGTACCTCTTTTTCTATTATTTTAGCCAAAAGTGGAATGCTTGATATCGGTCTGTAAGATTCCACTTTCAAGCTATCGAGCTTGCTGTTTTTCAACAGAGGTCTAATGGAGGTATGTTTGAGGGATTGAGGAAACACCCCTGTTGTAAAAGATCTTTCAATGAGCTTGGCTATAAATGGGCTAAGATCAGACCGTAGCTCCTTTATCCAGAAGGCAGGGCATGGGTCAGTATGGGCAGTGGTGGTGTTGATCGTAGTGATGGTGTTTTCAATGTGTTTCTTAGCTGGTGTAGAGAACATGGTCAAGGGTGTTATATTGTTTTGTACTATTGCCCTTGAGGATACTGGAGATTTGTTGGTATGGCTTATCTTCGTTTGCAGATAGTCAGCAAAGTCTTGAGGGTGGATATCATTTGATTGTTCAGATACTGGTTCCTTTGTTAATTTCTTTACGAGGCTGAAAAGGTCATGAGGTTTATTCAATGACCGCTTCAGCGAATCTATGTGAAATTGCCTTAGGTTGGTAGTTACTGCTTCACGATGTTGCGCCAGATGGGAATTATATGCATTTTGATCAATTTCTGAGTGAGATTTGCGCCAGCGTCTTTCCAACTTCCGTAGGGAGGTGAGAGATGATTGAAGTTCTGAGGTGTACCAAACTGCTGAGGCTCTGGTCCTTAATGGCTTGTTGGATGGTGGACGTACAGCAATATTACTGAAGGTTTTGTTCCATTCTGAGACCATCTCTTCCGGACTGAGTATTGTCGTGGCTAGAAGTGGGCGTGTTTTACTCAGGATCAACTCTCTATCAAAGGCTTGAAACCTTCGTTCTGGTGCCTTGGGAGAGCTAGTCAGCCTTTTGATTTTGTTCTGGTTATTTCTGATTATGGGTAGTTGGAAAACGATCAGTTTATGATCAGACCATGGATATACCCTGATGATAACCATTTAGCGTCAGAGGCATTCTGAGGGCAGTTCCCGTGGACAACCGTGAAGCGTCGATATTCAGTCGCTGCCTGGTTATCCCTCAGTTTTGAAAGTTAGGGGTAGAAAAAGCTGAATATCACTGCTGCACGATTAGCTTCTGCACCATGTGCAGCTGTGTGGTGACCATGAATGTTCAATGCCAGTGGCTGGATATAACCCCAGATTGAATATCCGAGGTTAAAATTCGGCAGCGATGGCTACGAACCTTAGAGACGCATAGCCATCGCAAAAGAATATCATGCCCTAAGTTTTTAAAATGTATGTAAGTTTTAAGTATTTAAAGGCTTAAAATGGAATTGTTATAAAATAGAATTCACCAACATTATGACAAAGTTATTCATGCTGCAGAAACACTGAAAAAGCTGTTTTCAATACCTTAAAGAAAAATCTAATTCAGTGGAAAGTAAGCGCCTAAATTTGTAATTTATGAAAGCCTAAGATCAGATGTTATATATATATATATATATATATATATATATATATAATTGGTTTAGCTCAGAGGTGGGCAAATTATAGTCTATGGGCAATTTATAACCCATAAGACCATGTTTTACAGCCTACTGGTCATTGGGATAATTCTGATTAAATTAATAGCATTACCGACGTGCTGATGCAGTAATTCAGTAACTGTGCTTGCCAGTACCATCAAATGTCCAATGTCATGAGCACCTGAGCACATCGTAAAAAGCAGGACAGTTCAGGCCTTTGTAGAGAATTTAGACAGAACAGCCACAGAGTCGCGGCATCCTCCTTTCCTGTCCTTTTGCTTCCGCTTTCACTAGCAGAACTGAGACTGACTGCAGTGGTACTTCAGGCAGCCATTTCTCTGCTTTCACTGATTATATTTTGAATAAACGACCACTGAGACTGTCCCTCCTGATACTTCAATCTGGTATAAGAAAAAATGCAGCTGCAATCTAGTTGAACTATGTGGTTTTGGACGAACAAGTTCTAAAATATTTCTCTGCAGTTCTCTTTCTTTTAGCAAGCATTGCAAAGCCTGACTGTAGCTTCAAGAGGGTACACCTTCTGGCCTCTGATGAAGGCAAAAAACATTAATATAGCCCTGTGTAAAAAAAAAAAAATTCTTACCACAGATTTAGCTATATTAATAGAGGTTCCAGTATCCAATAGGGCTAATATCTATTGGTCATATTTCATATGGGGGAGGAGAATTTTGGATTTAGTTCAAACCTTTTTCAGGAACAGCTAAAGGAAAGTTACATTCAGCTACAGTGATTATTTGCCTGTCGTTGGAGGGTTTACAATCTAAGGGCCCGATTTTCAAAAAGGCTGATATTCTAATACCATGGCAATCAGCCGTGGTGCTTAAATTCTGGTAGCTTATTCAGCGACAGTATCCAAATAGGAGCTGCTGCTGAATACCCGAGTTGAGCAGCACTATCTGAATAGGGGTCGACACTTATCCAATTAGCAGGATTTTCAGCTGGATTGCAACCTGGCAATTGAACAAAGAAGCGAGGTGCACAGCAGTTTGTGTCTCCAAAGGCTTTATTAACAAAGAAACCCCTATGCATTTCGCCATTACCTTCTTCAGGGGGTTAAAAGCTTTTAATGAACACCCTGGTTATGAAACTCATTTAAATTTGAATCAGATCCGGAATAGCAATCTTCTTTGGCATATGGAATCGCAAAGAATTGCAACTTAGGACAGCTTTTCATGCGGTATAAGTTGCCCAGATAAGTACCGATTGAAAATCCTGCGAACCGGATAAAATTGGCACTTATCTGGATAGCGCCAACACTGTTCTCAGTCTGCCCGTGGACCACACCTACACTGACTGGATAGTGCCAGGCAGTTTGTGAAGTTATTCTTTGGCATTATCTGGATAGTGCCTCTGAATATCATGGCCAGCACCCTTCACAGGCCAGTCTGCCGTTAGCTTACCAGATAAGTGTTCTAAATATCATCCCTAAGTTTCTACATGAGGTAATGGAGGGTAAAGTGACTTGTTCAAGATCAAAAGCAGTGACACTGGGATTTGAAGCAGTTTTCCATAATTCTCAGCGCGCTTCTCTAATCATTAGGTTATTCCTCTACTCTCTCTCTCTGGACATTTCTAATTGAATTCCCCTAGGAGTGTAGAACTGTCACCACCATTTTCTTTCCCTTATTTATCTCTTACAGATGTGGGCCATTCATCAAAACAGAGAAAAATTATGGCAGATAGACCATACAACCTATCCAGTTTGCTCTTCCATACCAACTACTAAGCTTTACAGTCCCTTTTTTCCCTTAGCGATCCTTTGTGGTTGTCCCATACGTTCGTGAATTCAAATACAGTCCTCTTCTCTCCCACCTCCACTGCATCTGTCCCTCTTTCCGTAAAGAAATATTTCCTCAAATTACTCCTTCTATATGCCATTTTGTCTTTCATTATATGCATTCTTGTAGAAGTTTTCTTTTAATTGAAGGAGGTTCTCTTCCTATGCATTTATTCTACGAAGGTATTTAAACATCTCTTTCATATCACTCTTCTCCTGCCTTTCTTCTGAAGTATACATTATGAGGCCAATTCTGTAGGTGTATGTCTGGGCTGTCTGAACATCCAGAAATCTGGATGGCCTGGAAATGCACCCGATTCTGCTCCCATGGGGGCTAGATGGCCCCACAGGAGCAGAATTGCAGCATAGGGCCTGGACGTCCAGGACGTGCCCTGATTCAGGCACTTCTCCGGCTAGCTCAACCAGGCTCCTACATGGCAGGAGCCACAATCCCCATCAATCACAGCTAAGTCAATTTCCCCACCACCCAACTCCTGATCGGGCCTGTGTGGAACAGATGACTTATAATAAATTTACCATCTAACATTTAAGCCACTATTTTTCAGTTATCATCATACCTGCTAGAGCCATTTCATAACATCTGTCTCCTTTATTTTCATCAATCATTTATCTTTGTCTTTTTCAATTTTAGTTTCTCAATGTTGGTACCCAAGAGACTACGAAAGTCTGCAGTATACTAAGAAAGGAAAAGAACATCTACAATTCATTTATGGCCTTTCGAGCAATTAGGAGCTTCCCCTCTAATTATGGGAAGATAGTATTTCTTGCAACATTTACTCCTATGGTTACTTTCATGTGCCGGCTTGTCCATTTCCAAAATCTTTCTCTAAATTCCCTTCCTCATAATCTGTGGCAACTGCTTGTGTTTAACGCAAGATTACTTCAGCAAGAACTAACAGTTTGTTCTTTGCTATATACAGTAGATTTCTACTAGTTTTTTCAGACTGAGGGTCTCCAAAACTTACAGACCTTTACTCATTCATGGGCATTCTTGGGCTATTTTTATTTATTTATTTGAAATATTTCCTTCCCACCAAATCACATTATTGACAGATTACCCAAAATATATACAGTTCAATAAACTTACGTCATAATAAAACATCAAATATCATAAAGTTAATTATAAATCAAAAGCCTGAATAAGTAAATAAGTAGTAATAAGCTATTTTAGTAACAGATTACATTTGACTTGAATCTGTGTACTCAAATTCATTATCACATTAGAATAAAAAAGAATGCTTAACTGCTGGGTTTGCTGACGTTTTCTCCATCTCACACAGAAACATTTCAGGTCTGCAAACATTTGGAGAAAGCTGTAAGGAGACTCACCACATCCTGGTTACCCATTCATCAAGATCTTGATCTGAATAGCCGTTACCTCTCTAACAACTCCCTTTTTTCATAGCACCAAAACATTCTTGAATATATCACTAGACTATCAAGTTTCAACTTTGATATACAGCCATTCAAATTTAATATTAAAGCAGTTCACAGTTGACAAAAATATGGAAAACCAAATAAAAAAAGAACAAGCACATTTAGCATCTTGTTGCAGCTCCTTGATGAAGCAGCTCAAGATGAAATGGCTACTGCTTGATCAGACAGGAAACCTCAAAGTAGTGACACCAGCCAGATGTCCTCAAAGAGGTGAATGATTAAGGAAAGGTGAACAGATACCGATGGATGAGAGATTGATGGTTGCAACCCAGGACAGCAGATTACTGATGAGATAGTTTACAGCAAACACTGAAAAAACTGGCAAGACAGACATGTTGATTCTGTAAGAAAGAGCTGGAAATAGTGACTCACCTCATAGCTGGCTGAGAAGGCACAATAAGGCAGCACGCCTCATCCATTAGAACATAAGAAGTGGCTTACTGGGTCAGACCAAGGTCCATCAAGCGCAGTACCCTGTTTCCAACAGCAGCCAATCTAAATCGCAAGTACCTGGCAGGTTTCCAAAGATGTACACAAATTCCACAATGCTTGTTCTGAGGCAAGTGGTGGATTTCCTGGGTCCTCTTTAATAATGAGGTATGGACCTTTCCTCCAGGAACTTGTCCAAACCTTTTTTAAACCCAACTACACTAACAGCTTTTACTACATCCTCCAGTAACAAATTCCAGAGTTTGATTATACATTGAGTAAAGAAATATTTTCTCTTATTAGTCTTAAATGGGTTACACTGTAGCTTCTTTGTGTGTCCTCCAGTCTTTCTACTTTTTGACGGCATAAACAACTGATCTATGTTTACCTGTTCCACTCCATTCATTAATTTACAGACCTCTCTAATATCCCCCCTCAGCCATCTCTTTTCTAGTTGAAGAGCCCCAACCTTTTAAGCCTCTCATAGGGGTATCCTTCCATCCCCTTTACCATTTTGTTGGCTCTTCTTTGTACCTTTTTTAATTCAGCTACATCCTTTTTAAGATATGGCGACCACAATTGCACACAATATTCAAGGTGGAATGATGCAGAGGTATTATAATATCCTTTGTTTTATTCTCCATTCCTTTCCTTATGATTCCTAGCATTCTATTTGCTTTCTTGGCTGCTGCTGCACACTCTGCAGAGAGTTTTAATGTATTATCCACAATGACGCCTAAATCTTTTTCTGGGTGGTGGTTTCTAAGGTGGTACCTTGCATCATGTAACCATAGTTTGGGTTGTTCTTTCCTATGTGCATCGAAACAAAGTGGAAGCCAAGGACCACGGCCAAACACAGTAAAGGTGTTTAAAAGACTTTATTAGCAGACTCAACTTTATTAGCAGACCCAATATGACTTCTATTTTGAATCTTGTTTGTTTTTATATGTACCCTATTGTTTCTTTTTGATATTAGTTTTGGTTTTCTTTATATATTATTTTATTATATGCTTTTTTATGCTGTTTGTATTAACTTTTTCATATTATGAAATGTATTTCTTTTAAGTTGTTCACTGTATATATTATACTTACAGTATGTCATACTTTTTTATATATGGTATTACATTTATTGATATTCAAATGTTTATATTAAACTTTTCAATTATGTCCCTATAGTTTGGGAAGAGTGGTCTGGTCCACCATTTTACATTGCTTTTTGTCTTCCTTGGTAATGTATTTCATTTAACGATGAAGATTTTTGTTGTTTTTATTGTTATTTTATGTATTTACTTATATATTTTTTTTTATATTTTAATTTGATGTTTGTGTCTGTCCTTAGACCCCTGAAGAGGGCCTCCGCTGAAACCTTTGAGTTGGGTCTGCTAATAAAGTCTTTTAAACACCTTTACTGTGTTTGGCCGTGGTCCTTGGCTTCCGCTTTGTTTCACTGTGTTTCCTGCGGAATACCCTCTTCTTTTACCATTTGCTTTCCTATGTGCATAACTTGCATTTGTCCACATTAAATTTCATCTGTCAATTGGATGTCCAGTCTTCCAGTTTTTCAAGGTCCTCTTGCAATTTTTCACAATGCTCTTACATTTTAACAACTTTGAATGATTTTGTGGCATCTGCAAATTTGATCACTTCACTTATTATTCCTATTTCCAAGCCATTTATGAATATGTTAAAAAAATAGCGGGTACAGCACAGATCCCTAGGGTACTCCACTATTCACCTTTCTCAATTGAGAAAATTGGCCATTTAGCCCTACTCTCTTCTTTCTATCTTTTAACTAGTTCCTGATTCACAATATTACACTGCCTCCAGTCCCATGACTTTTTGATTTTGCCAAGAGTCTTTCATGAGGGATCTTGTCAAAGGCTTTCTGAAAATCCTGAAACACTATATCAACCATTGGAAACTCTATAAACACTACAATATTACTTTGCCTGAAAAGCATTGGGATCATGACCTTAAGAGAAATAGAGATTCAAGAGGTTATGATCATCTGGTTTACTCCCATTCTGACTGATAAAAAGCTAGAGTCAAGCAAACCAGACATAGTGATAAAGGAGAAGAACACTAGAACAGTTTTGAGTAACAAGGTGTCATTCTGTGAATTGCATTGAGAGGGAGAAGATCTTCAAGTACCATGAAATGCATTCAGAGACCAAGAGAATGTGGCAGAAAGATAGTGAGTTATTTCCCATCATGTTGGGTGCCATAGGCTTGATTAAGAAGAATTTCCAAGCACCCCTTGATAAATTGCTCTTACATGCTATGAACTAGAAGGAGGCTCTCTTTGGCACAATGCAAGTACTATGCCGAGCATTAGCAGTAAATTTGAGAGACTGAGATCATACTTCACATACCCTTACTTAGAATTGAGGATCATGACTATCATGGTATGTGCAAAACTAACAATTCAGTGAAAGGTTTCCTCCTACCATTGACATGCTCCTCTATCCTTAATCTATGTTTCACAATCTAACTTTAAATTTTCTGAGCTCTTGAGGCAACTTTTACTCCTGCTTCTCTATGGGTATGTTTACTAGGAGTGGAGGAGTAGCTTAGTGGTTGGGGCAAGGTACTTCAGGCCAGAAGATCAGGGGTTCAAATCCCACTAGAGTACAGCAACCTTGGGCTGGAAGGACTGGGGTTTCTAGTCCCACAGGTGCTCCTTGTGGTCTTGGGCAAGCCACTTAACCCTCCATAGCCCATGTTCCCTGTAAAATAGTTATCTCCAAGTTATAATGCCCTGTTCAATGTAATTTCAGTTTGTTCAATGTAAACCGCGCTGATGCAGAATAGTGCAGTATATAAGAGAATGTAAATAAAAATAAATAAATAAATAATAAACCGGGCTAATGGTTAGTAAGCATACCCATTCAGTAGGATTTAGTTGTAGATGGCCTGGGTTAACCATTAGCCCGGCTTAGTAAATATATCCTTTAGTGTCTTCTTTCACTGAAATGAACTGCACCATTCCAGCCAGTTGGGTTTTGAACTTTACTTAGCCGAAAGAATTATATATTATATATATATACAGTAATATAGTACTTGTAAAACAAAGTTATAGCAAAGTTATACCACTAGAGGGTGATAAAATTCTATCCCCTAATCCAGGCATGTCCAACTTCGAACAGGTTGCGATCTACTTTTTCTGGCCAAAAGTGCCGGTGATCTACCACCATGAAGATTACGTTTCAAATTAGTTTCAAATTAAATGTTAACCCAATAAAGTTGGAGGATTCCCCCCCCCCCCATTTTTAATGAACCTTCTGTCATTTACTTGGATGTGATCAGCTGTTAAGCAAATTAAGCAAAAACAGAGAGACGAAGATCCAATAAGAACAGTAAGGGGAAATGGAAAGTACATTTTTTCTTAAAGTTTTATTGAGTAATAACTTTCTTTAACTGTTTTAATAACTTTCTTTAACTTTTATTGAGTAATTTGTGTTAAATTTAGGTAGAGTAGGCTGATCTTGCACAATCTTTAATAATTCGCTCTTGCTCATTAGTGAGACATCTGAGTCTGCATTTCATCCACCAGCTTTTTGAAGTTGGGTGAATATTGCGTGAGGGCCAGTCTCAGGGAATCTTGGAGATGTTCATCTGTCATGTTGGAACGTTGTGTACTCTGTCATTTTCAGATGGGAGAACGCAGATTCACACAAATAAGTTGAACCGAAACAGGAGTGTACAGCTTCACTGCATCTTCTCAAGTTGGGAAATTTGTCTCTAGGCACTAGCTTCTAAAATGATTCTTGCTCAGCACGGGTCTTGAGAAAAATGTCATTTTTAAGGGTTAATATTTCGTTTGCAAGAGGTGGCTTGTTCAATGAGTATTTTTTTACTGATGGCAGCTGTAGTTTCTTTAATGTCCACAACTACTTTGAATGGGTATGACAAGTACTCCACAACTGTTTAAATTTTTTGGAAGTCACAGAATCCATTTTTGAATTTCTGGATAACAGAACAGATTTCTGTCACATACTTCTCGTTCTGAAAAACAAAATGTGGATATTGTCCCAGATGGTCCTGCGTATTAGGAAAATGATCAAAAGTGTTGTTTGCAAGGTCAGTCATCATTAGCTCAAATTTGCTCTTGTAGGATGAAACTGTACTAATCATCTTGTCAATGTATTTGTTTTTAGCTTGTAGTTCAAGGTTCATATCACTTAGTTCACCTATAAAGTCAGTGAGAAATGCCAGATCACATAACCACTCCTCATCTTCCAACTCTGCTTGGTCATCTCCCCTCTCCTTCAAAAAAACTTCTTATTTCATTCAGCAAATCATGAAATTTTTGCAGAAATCTGTGCCTACTTAGCCACCTTAAACGCATCGCGCCGCAGGGCAGGGTCCCGAGGCCGGTATGTAACCGGGTCCCCCGGGGCCAAAACCCCTTGCGGCAGTAGTGCAATGTAGGCAAAGGGGGGGGGGGCAGCATGGAGGCAACATATAGGGGATGCCGGAGCCAGCAACACGTCGGCGTGGGGGTGGCTGGCTATTGGTGCTGGTGCCGGCCGAGGGGGCGTGGTCTCAGCGTGAGAGGGAGATTGCGGTGTGTGATCTCCCTCTTTCTTGTTCCGCGCTGGGAAGAAAAGGTACCCCTTCCCACCCTCCCATATGTAATATAAAAAACAAACAAACAGGGGGCGGAGCCTGATGTCCAGCGGGTAAGACGCTTCGCGCTGAAGCTCCCGAGAGGCCTACTTAGAATCCTGACTTAATACCTATACAAACTTACTATTTCGCTCCGGGCTGACCGGGGTACCTCGGGGGGGATGGCGGCCCATAAACCAGCGCGCTTGGACTTCGGGTCTCCTTCTTCTTCTCACGGAAAACGCTCCAAAACCGAGGTGTCCTCCCCACAGAAGATGGTTCCATTTCGTGAAAACCCCGAAGTGCACCTGGAGATTTTGGAGGAACTACGCGGCGTGAAGGAATTGGTGCAGTCCAATGGAGAAGCGCTTCGAGCCCTGCGAGAAGACTTTGGAGTGCTCCAGGACCGACTTGAAAGTCTCTCATTACGGTAGGACAATATGGCGGGGGTCCTCGACTCGCACGCGGTGCGCTTGGGCGCACTGGACAAGGCTGAGCGCCAGATACAGAATCTTCAAAAAGAGTTAGAAGATAGCAATAATCGAGCCCGTCGCAACAATGTGAGGCTCATTGGAATACCGGAGGGGGTGGAAGCGGGAGATATGAGAGAATTCCTGCTCAAAACTCTTCCTTCCTTGCTGAAGATCACCTTTCACAAAGAATTGGAAATCGACCGTGCACACCGTGTTCCTACCCACATGGCGCTCAACCGAACGACCCCCCGGCCTATTATCTTTCGCTTGCTACGATATCAACAAGTGGAACAAATTTTAAATGCTGCCCGGGCGAACCATCATTTGGAATTTGAAGGTCACAAAGTCTCCTTCTTCCCTGATTTGGCAAAGCCTACCGTTGACCGACGGAAGAAACTCCTTGCTTTTCGCCCTCGACTTCAACAGCTACAGGCTCGCTTTGGCCTGTTGTATCCCGCGAAGCTCCGAGTGACTCTCCACAACCAAACCAGGACATTCGAAGATCCTGATCTACTATCAACATTTTTAGACTCCAAAGAAGCAGAGCAGATGCGCTAATCCAACGACGTGGACTTTTACTTGCCGGCTCTGTCCGCCATTTTGAAGGGCCCGACGCGGCGGTCATAGTCAAGCACAGGGACTACCTGGACTTTTCTTTCTTTCTTTCTATGACTTTCGTTTTGTGGTCTCCTATCCCTCCATGATGTGTGCCTCGGTCGGATTCGGAGCACGCACAGTCCTACAGGTTATGTTTTTACAATTTTGGCCTTCTCTGGGGCTTCTCCCCGCAGACACATGGTCGCCAGTAATTTTTGGGGTTTTGCTTCTTCTCTACCGCGCTGCGGTTTTCTTTTTTTAATGTGGGGCGCTTCCTTGTATTATCTAAGCTTATTTTCTTTTATGCCATATGTACAGCCAGCTACAGTCAATATGAGGGACATTGTGAAATTAGGTGCGCTATCATGCTCAGAATTTTTAACTTGTCTGAATGGCTTTATGTAAAATCTTATCACTCAATGTAAAGGGCATTAATAGTCCAATCAAAAGAAAGAAAATCCTTAGCTATCTTAGCCATGAGCATGCTGATTTAGCGTTTCTTCAGGAAACGCACTTAAACTCTGTTGAAACACTGAAACTCAATGTTAAGCCTTATATGGTGGCTGCCTATTCTCCCGCCGTTTCCAAACGGTGCGGGGTAGCCATTCTGGTTAAGAAATCTTTGCAAGCTACTGTAATTGATACTAGCGCTGACAAGGAGGGTAGATGGGCCCGAGTACATCTTAAGGTTGGAGATAGTGAATTTACATGTATTTGCATTTATGCCCCGAATGTGGACAGCCCTGCTTACTATGCAAGTATTGCGCAGTTGGCACAGGCCTCTGCCAATACTCCATTAATACTTGGTGGTGACTTTAATCAAGTGTTAGACCCTCTGATAGATAGACAGCCGCCTAGAACGAGTAGTCCACCCAAGAGTCTTGCTACCCTTACAGCTCTGATGCAAGATCTTGCGCTGGTAGATATATGGAGGCTGCTTCACCCCTCCGACTTAGAGTTCACTTTCTTTTCTGCCCCCCATCACTCCCAATCTAGAATAGATTTCTTTCTCATTTCCAAAGCACTGATTTCTCAAGTAGATACGACTAGGACTCATCCTCTCCATATTTCAGATCATGCTGCCATATCTTTATCATTACGTGTCACTGCGCGGGACGATTCTCCCCGAGCTTGGTTTTTTGATAGATCCCTACTGGGTCAAAAAGATTTTCAGGTTGATATAAAGGCCGCTATCCAAGATTATTTTCATTTTAACTCACCCCATGACACAGCGGGCTGGGCTTGGTGGGAGGGTTTTAAAGCATCTATCCGTGCCACTATAACTAGCTATCAAATTCGGCAGGGGAAACAAAGAAAGCAGCATTTACTGATTCTAGAACAGCAGATACAAGCTGGGGAGCGTCTCCTCACGTCCCGTACTGACCCATGTATTTTACTCCGTTTA
The DNA here is from genome assembly GCA_033557465.1 of Ichthyophis bannanicus. Taxonomy (NCBI): domain Eukaryota; kingdom Metazoa; phylum Chordata; class Amphibia; order Gymnophiona; family Ichthyophiidae; genus Ichthyophis; species Ichthyophis bannanicus. Next base: position 359,421,645 of record CM066035.1, read on the forward strand.
CAACGCTTGCGTTTTCAATACAATCAGCTTTTGTATACTGCTGCCGTTAAAAATATTGAATCACAACAAGGGCTGTATTATCGGGAAAATAATCGTGCTGGCAAATTATTAGCAAATGCCCTAAAAGGTCGAAAAGAAGCCAAGCGTGTTACCGCCCTTTGTAATCCGTCGGGGGGGGGCCTGGTCACTAAAGATACCGAAATCTTAGAACTCTTTCGTGATTTTTATACTCGGCTTTATCAATCTGAATGTGATTTTGAGCCAGATGTATTTGAACGCTTACTTTCAGGGGTACAAAGACCGACCCTATCTGACGAAGATAGAGTGGCCTTGGACACACCATTTACTGTCTCAGAAATTCATTCTGCTATCAAGAAATGTGCCTCAGGTCGAGCCGCAGGCCCAGACGGTCTCCCTGCTGAATTCTACAAAACCTTTAACGCTGACTTAGCTCCAGTTTTGAAAATTTATTTTTCTGCTCTGGCCGAGGAGGGTTCTCCTTCTGGGTCCTTTTCAATGGCAAATGTAGTAGTTTTGAGAAAGAGGGGAGAGACCCGCAACTAACAGCTAATTATCGTCCAATTTCCCTCCTAAACGCGGACTATAAAATCTTTGCCACCATTCTCTCTACCCGGCTCTCGGATAGGATGCCTACCTTAATACACCCAGATCAATGCGGTTTCATTCCTGGTAGATCAACTGCTGACAATGCTCGGACTCTATGCCATGTACTGACTACCGCAGTTAATCTTGATCGCCCATTTGTTGGCCTCTCACTTGATGCTGAGAAGGCCTTTGATCGATTAGAGTGGCCCTTCCTGTTTGCAGTCCTCCGCTGGTACAGATTCGGGGAAGGTTTTCTCCGTTGTCTTCGCACCATGTACGCACAGCCTACAGCCAGTATATGTGCCAATGCTTTAAAGTCTCAGCCTTTTCCCCTTCAACGCGGCACTCGCCAGGGATGCCCACTGTCTCCACTTCTCTTCGATCTTGCACTCGAGCCCTTGGCTTTACTAATCCGGCAATCGGAGGAGATTCATGGAGTCCCCTTCACCCATAGGGAAATCAAAATTTCAGCATACGCTGATGATCTTATGCTTTTTGTCTCTATAGATTCAGTACCGGCTGTCCTAGAGCAAATTGGTAAATACTCACAACTGTCCGGTTATAAGATAAATTGGACCAAGTCGGTAGCCTTCCCATTAAATCCTTTGCTTCATCAGGCAGATATGCAACCCTTCCCCTTTTTATGGCAACCTCGCATGGTCAAATACCTTGGGGTTCACTATTGTTCTCCTTTGGAAGACACTATCTCCTTCAATGCCAAAGACTTAACCTCTAAAGTCCGGGCGCTTACTCACCGCTGGACTCCTTTAACACTTACCTGGTGGGGTCGATTAGAAACCATAAAAATGATGATTGTTCCGAAAGTGAATTATATCTTAGAAATGTTGCCCTGTCTCTTCCCTCGACGTATATATATAAAGATATAGAGGGCCTTCTGACTAGATACCTGTGGCAAAACAAGACACCTAGGATAGCGAAACATAAGCTGCAAGCAGATAAGGAAAATGGGGGTGTCAGATTCCCTGATTTCCTGAAGTATCATCAATCTTTTCTTCTCAAACAAGGCGCTCGTTGGCTGGAAGATCCAGTACCGAGTAGACCTGTGTGGCTAGACATAGAAGAGGACCTTTGCAAACCGATTCCTCTTACTTTTCTCCCTGGTATGACTCTCCCATCAGACTCCCACTTTCCACCAATGCTTTTAGACACCTTAGGTGCCTTTAATAATCTCATGCAATCTTTAGACTCCCGACTCTGTCCGATAGACAAGCTCCCACTTTGGTACAACACTCGATTTCAAATACAAAATAAACCGATGGCGTGGAGCCCCTGGTACACTAGGGGCATTTGGATTCCTAGTCAGTTGTTCCATGAAGGTCGCTGGAAAACTTTTAGTGAATTGCAAATTGAATTTGGTCTCCCAGCGAAACACTACTTTCAGTTGGTGCAACTTCAGCATTGCCTTCGGAGTGCTAAGGTGCTCCCGCCATCGGCCTCCCCTACACAAGGTTGGTTGGAGACTATCCGATCTATCGGTAGTTCACCGGGTGTAGCATCCAATTTTTACAAAACCTTATGTAATGCTATAACTAGGGATACCCCTATAGCGCAGAAAGCATGGGAGAGAGAATTGCATGTGACTTTGACCCCGGAGCAATGGAGCCTTGTCTGGAGTAGAGTGACACGGGTCTCCCGATCCGCCTCACTCACTCAGACACTCTTCTTTCTGGCCCACCGGTGTTTTTACACTCCTGACAGATTAGCCAAATGGAACACTACTCAGGGCAATAGTTGTTGGACATGTCATGCGGCCATTGGTTCACTACCTCATGTTATGTATGAATGTCCCGCACTACAGTATTACTGGAGTCGGGTCTGGGGTCGTATCCAGTCTATTTTGCACTTTCAAGAGCCCCTTACTTGGAGGATAGTGGGACTTCGCTCAGCTGCGGGGATCCCCTCTCTTCCAAAAAGGCTTACTTCCTTTTGGACTTTATGCTTGGCATTGCTATTTCACTAATTACGAAATACTGGAAAAATAGCTCCCAGCTGAGCCCCAATGAATGGTGGAATCATGTCTGTCTTTACAGTAAATATGAACAAGTACCTCGTATGTTTGCTTCCCCCATTCAGACTCCTCATCATCGGTCTAAATGGAAGATGCTCAATGACTATGTACATTCTGCTCAATGCTCTCATCTGACTGTCTGAATTTGTATATATCTTTGTCCCATGATTATTCTGTATCGCAGATACTCTTTTGATTGTTTTGATGTATAATCACTGTTGTTTGGAAGCGCTCACATACTGACATAATCAGCTAGAGAAGAAGCGTGGGGGTGGGGGGTAATTGGGTTTACTTTTCTTTATTGTATAATTGTTTTGTCTCCTTTGGTGTGTTGTTTCTTTTGTTTGTTGCAAAATGAAAATAAAAGTCTAAAAAAAAAAAAAAACAAACAAACAAAAACAAACAAAACAAGCAAAATTTTTTTTATAATTTTATTCAGTTTGGGTTTGTTGCAGCTGGGTAGGGCGGGGGGGTGTTGCGGTTGTGCCGTTATGGCAGGCAGGCGGGGTAGTGAGCTGGCGCTCACTGACCCGGCGCTGCATTTAAGGCTGATGCCGCTTTGCAGGGGAGCGGCAGTGCTCCTTGGTTGGGAGAGACAACACGGTTGGGGTCTCTGCCCGGTGGAAGGCACCTTGCCGGCCTTTGCTAATAACATGGTGAGGCAGGCGGTAGGGGAAATGGGGGGTGGATGATGCACCACTTTGCTAGAAACGGCTGGTGGGGTGGCATCATCCGGAAATAGGGGGGGGGTGCAGATGTTGGGATTTATGAATGTTGTGTTGGCCCATGTTGTGGCCAGTTTTATAATACATTTAATAAAGCTGCGACCAAGAAAAATCATTGATACCAATTTCCAGTGTGCGTGTGTTTTGTGTGGGTGACGATCGGGGGGGTGGGGGGTCGGAAGGGGAGGGGGGTCAGGCCGGCAAGGCTGCTGGCTGGCAGGGGATTGTCATCCAGATACCTCGGTTACATCTGTGTGCAAAATGATTTCCGCTGCCCCTTCATCAAGAGTAAGATTGAAAAGCCGTCTTTGAAGTGATCTTCCACGAACTGATTTTACAATTTTGAAAGTGATGTCCATTACAGTCTTTGTATTGAGTCTCTTGCTTGCCCAAACTTGCTGGTGAAGGATGCAGTGGTAAGAAAGGAAATCTGGGAAGTCATCATGCTGTCTACAGAGGGCTATGAAACCGTTAACCTCACCTGTCATTGCTCTTGCTCCATCAGTAGTGATGGAAACAAGTCTATGCAATGGAAGATTACACTTTGTCACAAAAGAATGGAAAGAACTGAATATTTCCTGATCAGTAGTTCTCCCTTTTAAAGAAATCATTCCAAGTAGTTCTTCTTTAAATCTTCAAAAACCATCCGGATAAAGACTAGTAACTGTACTATGTCTCTTATGTCTGTAGATTCATCCAGTTGGAGTGAGAAAGCAACACAATTTGAAACATCCTCCAACAATTGTTCAGTTGTGTCTCCACACATCTTTTCTATTCACCGCATGACGGTGTTTCTTGACAATTGTACATCTTGAATAGCGGCTATGATCTCTTTCTTGTTTTTAAAGCCTTCAAAAAGATTGTCAGCTGCTTCAAGAAAACAAACTTTTACAAATTCCCCTTCAGTGAAAAGTTAGTATTTCTTTGCGACCACCTTGAAGGATGCTATGGTTGCATTGACCGAATGTGACCTTGGCTTCACCATCAACTGTTGCTGAGTAGCCAATTTCAATTTAAGTTCTTTGAGCTTCAGTTTACAAATTTCACTATTGGGTGGAAAATCAGCATCAAACTTATTGCTATGCAGAGCCTTATAATGACGTTCCAGATTACCCTTTTTGGGCAAGGATACTGAGGCGTTACAAATTAGACAACAACACTTGTCTTTCACGATGATGAAGTAGTAAACCATTTTCCCATTTATCATGAAAGTGGTAGGTTTTGCTCTTCTTTGGAACACTCATCTTCATTATACTGGGGTGGCTGGATATAAGAAGGCCAAATCTGCTAAGTTAGTAAAAACACTGGCTGAATCTGGTCCAAAACTGTCATTGTTCCAAAGTATTAAAGATCAACAGGAACCGAAGACCTCTGGATGATGTGCAATACAAGGACTGGAGATGCCAAAACCACACATGCAGTTCTAAAAGTAAAAATAAGAATTCATCATACTGGCACCAATAATCAAATACCACCACACAATCATCAAAAAACCTCAAACACCTGTTCAGCAAACCGGATAAAATCAAATGCCGCCAAACAAGTTCAAATACCACCACACACGATTTAATAAATTCTGCACACAGTGTAGAATCAATGCAAAGGCAAAGCAAAATAAAATTGCAGTGTATAATCAACGCAAAGGTTAGGCAAAATAAAATTACAGAGGCAAGCAAACGTCACCGTGGTTTGAACCAATTTGAAGACAAGGCATAGACAAGTTAGAACAAAATTGGAAAAGCCCGCCTAAATCACCAAATTCTTGACACTTTGTTGTGTCTGCCCGAAAACGTTTAATGAAAGCAAACTATAAAATGACCAACGACCAGTACACGGCACAACTAATAGGGTAAGTGTATTCCGGTAAAGCCCAGGCGAATGGATATCACCCAGTATATAACACACCTCTAAGGGGTGTTGGGGCGGGGGCAGGAATGGGTTATTCTGAGAGGCAGGAGACCAGGTATGATGCCGGGCCTGTGGTATCGTGGGGCACGGTCAATGGCCCCCTAGGGTACCACAAACTATTGGCATGAAAATAACAAGCGCCCCCAATACACCCGCAGGCAAGATTCCCGCAGGCAGGGAAAAAAGGCAGGCAAAGGATCAGCAGCGGCGACGGCAAGCCCTCGGCAGACGACCTGCCGGCACGAGATCTCTCCTAGCGACGGGGTGAGCTTCTGGAGAGATGGAGCCAAGTGGGGATGGCGATCTACCTCTGACCCCTCCGCGATCTACAGGTAGATCGCGATCTATCTATTGGACATGCCTGCCCTAATCTATCAGATGCACTACTCTTAATTTGATTACAGTTTCAGTAGTTACCACATAATATGTATTTATGTATTGCCATTACTCAGCAAAGAAGAAGACCTATGTGAGCTCAAATTGGATCAATTAGGTATTCTTGTTCTATGTCAAGGCCCTTCAAGCAGTAAGAATCAGATTCAATACGCAAAACAAAGCTTTATTTAACACAAAAATCTAAAGTGCCTGGCTTATACTTGCTGAATTTACAACAACATATCCTCCGTTCAAATAAATATTGTGTGACCATAGGTTGGAGACCTATCCCTCTTCCCAGCCTTCCTACTTCTCTAACTTCTTCCTCTTGTCCCCACCCTCTAAGTTAGGTTCCACGGCTATGTTCATGTTAAGGTTGGTTGGAATGTCACCTCTTAAGAAGGATCATGGATTTTTCCTATATACTCCTTCACAATCCCAAGCTGCATCAGTAAGAAACTTAATGAAAACATATCTCATATGACCAGGGTTGGATTAAGAGGCAAGCTAGTGAGGTACTGTCTTGGGGCATACAAGTATAAGGGTGCCAAGAGCCTGTCTCGCTGGTATATTCCTTCACAGCAATAGGAGCACTTTTGTTCACTCCCATGGCTGTGCTATGCTACAGTCATCAACACCATGGTGTTTTTAAAAAGTGAAAAACACTTCCTGTTTCCTGCAAGAGACAGGAAGTGTCTGTTTTTGTCTCTTAAAAATGCTGCAGGGATGGTGACTGCTGTTGGGCACAGCCATTGGAGTGAAGGAAAATGTTCCTGTGGAGGTTAAAACATTAGTTTAGAGGAATGGGATAAGGAGGTGGCTGGTTGATACTTATGCTTATGGCTAGGACTGAGACTGGAACTGTAAATGGGTTGATGCTGGAAAGGCTGGGACTTGATGGGGGGGGGGCTGATGCTGAGAGGGAGCTGTGGATGGAGGGGCTAGAACTAGAAGGGATCTGATGTTGGGGCTGAGGAATGGAGCTGGAAGGGGCTAGGGGAATCAGAATGAAGGGCCTGAAGCTAGATGGCTGGCATTGGAAGATGGCTAATGTGAAGACTGATGCTGGGTCTGGAGGGTTTCAGACTGGAAAAAGGCTGATGCTGGGATGGACAGTCTGGGATTAGAAGGGGACTGATACTGGGGCTGTGGGTAGCTGAGATTGAAAGGGAGCTGATGATCATACTGCACATGCAAAGGGCTGGAGCTGAGGAGGCTAGAAAAAGGGATCTGATGCTGGCAAATGATGAGGTCAGGGTAAGAGAAAGGGGCAGATGCCAAGGCAGTGAGAAGAGAGAGGATAAATATAATCTGGGAGGAGGATAAGCAAGGGCATATACAGAGAATGGTTCAGAGGGAAGGGCATGAAAATGGATGCTAGAGTAAGGAGGAAGAAAAGCAAGGCTAATACATATTGGAGAAGAAAGTAGATGAGCAGGGTTGAGGATAGGAAAAAAGGAGGACAGATACTGGGGGATGTGAGAAGGCAGGAGAGCAGGGATTTGGACTTAGGTGGAGACTCAAAGATTGGGTGGGAGAACCCAAGTGAGATTCTAAGGTCGGCTGTGTATTTGGAGCATAAGTGGAAACTGAGGGTTTGGGTGAGATTATTAGTGAAGACTCGGGGAGTGTGTAGGGTGTCAGTATGGGGCCTTGAGAGTTAGCTGAGGAGATAATGGGGATTAAGAAATTGACCAGGGACCAGAAGGGTGATTGGGTACAGGTGACTGGTGTGGAGTATGAGTAGGGCTGTGAGACAGAGTGCAGAGATATTGGGAGGGGAGATGTACACAACCTGGAGGGAATGGGAGGCACTTGAAAAGGACAGAGGGTTATGAAACAGGTGAGACACAAAGGGGAGGGGGAGGTCTTTGAAGGAGGTGAGAGAAGATGGGGGATAAAAGGAGAAATGAGGATATGACATAAGAAAAGGATTTGATGTGGCAAAGGGATGAATGATAGGAAAGGAGCTGGGACTGAAGAGGAGATGAAAGGCAGAAAGTAGATTAAGATTTGGAGGGGATGAGTGCAGGGGTGGAAATAGTGGACTAGAAGGTGAGTGAAAGATGAGTGACTGAAGCTGGGGAAGGGATGACAAGAAAAGTAAAAGTAGGACGTAAATAATTGGTAAATTGGTGAACAGTGGAAAGAAAGAGATTGAGGATGGGGGTGCAGGGGGGATGAAGAATGAAATTTAGGTATAGGCAGGACAGAAAATATGAAATAGAAGGATAAGTATCAGAGGTAGATATAGGGGAGTAAGGGGAAAAGAATAGGGAGAGTGGACCAACAGAAAATGGAAATGGGATCCTGGAAAAAGACTTAGAAGTAAATCAATAAGAGCAGGGGCGGCCCAAGGGGGGTGCGGGACCATGTGCGGAGACTCGGTGCGGGGCCTCATTTGCATAAATATTTGCATAATGTTACCATACACTAACTTTTAGTAAACATGCCTCTTAATGAGTGTATGAATAAAGAAAGACTAAAAGGCTTCTACATTACTATAATCCAGTGCCAACCGCCAGACACATTGGGAACTACTACAAACACTGCCCATTTAGAACCCATAGCAAACCCGCCGTATCCTAAGAGCACTACCAGGACTCATAAAGCACCATACCCTAACTATCAAAAGGAAACGCTGCAAATATTAAACCAATACATTTCAGAGAACAACAACACATGACCTACTGGGGAAAGAGAACAAGTGGCAATGTCAAATAGGAATTACATAAACAGAATACCTCAGCTCAGTTACACATGCAGAACATAGACCATCACCAAACAAGGAATCACAATTTAGAAACAGGAAGACAATAATTAAACTGGGAATCCCAAAAGCCAAACTTAGAATGTACAACACTGTAGAAATAAAACTATACATTAATTTGCTCTTGTACTAAACAAAGCGCAGACGTTAATGATGCACATTTCCCAGAGCTGACATATTCCAATTAATAAATTCAAAATAAGGAGATATTTTTCTACCTTTTGTGCATTTTTTTTCAGCTGCAATTGCTCCAATCACTTTCTTCTGGTTTCTTTGTGTCTTCCGCTAACTCTCCATCGTCTGCTGTCCATTTGTCTTTTCTTCTCTCTTCTAGTTTTTTTTCCATTCTCTCTCTACATCTGCTTTAACATACTAATCTTTCTCCTTTTGCTCTTTCCTCATTCCTATTTCATCTACTCAAATTTCACCCCTCCATTCTCAATCCCCACTTACTTTCCCAATATCCGGCCAATTGTAGATTTATCTTCCCTCCCACACAAAATATTTTTTCCCTCTCCATTTCACTCTCCCAGCTCCATCTCATTCTAATCCTCCCCCAACATCAGCTCCATTCTAGTTCCAGTCCCACCCAGCATCCGCTCCCTTCTAGTCCCCGCATCAGCCCATTTCCAGTCCTAGCCCTCCATAAGCCCATTTCCAGTCCTATCCTAGACCCACCATCAGCCTATTTCCAGTCCTAGCTCCCCATCTATTTCCAGTCCCATCCGAGTCCCTCCATCAGCTCATTTCCAATCCCAGCCCCCCATCAGCCCATGTCAAATCCTAGCTCCCCTCCACTCAGCCCATTTCCAATCCAAGCCCCCCATGAGCCTACTTCCAGTTCTAGCTCCTTCATGAGTCCATTTCAATCCAAACCCCCACCACAGCCCATTTCCAATCTTAGCACCCCCCCAACAGCCAATTTCCAGTCCTATTCTAACCCCTCCATCAGCCCATTTCCTGTCCTAGCCCCCCCCACTCACCCATTTCCAGTCCTAGCTCCCTCCCCCTCACAACCCATTTCCATTCCAAGCCCCGTCCCCATCAGCTATTTGCAGTTCAAGCCCTCCTTCCACTCCGCCCATTTCCAGTCCTAGCAACCCCCCAGTCCATTATCAGTCTTAGCCCCCCCCCAGCCCATTACCAGTCCTAACCCCCCATCAGCCCATTTCCAGTCCTAGCCCCCCCATAGCCCATTACTAGTCCTAACCCCCCCCCATCAGCCCATTACGTCCTAACCCCCCCATCACCCTATTTACAGGCCTAGCCCCCCCATCAGCCTATTTCCAGTCTTAGCCCCCCGTAGCCCATTACCAGTCCTAATCTCACATCAGCCCATTACCAGTCCTAACCCCTCCCATAGCTCCGTGCTCCCCGATCGGGGTAGAGCACACCTGAGCGGGTGCAGCCATCTCTTCCCGCTCAGGAGCCTCCAGCCCAATCGGGGCTGTGGGAGGCGGAGCCAAACACCGACAAAAGAAGCCGCCGTCCAGAAGCCAGCCTTTCTCCTGCTCTCCTCTCCGGCTCCGTGCTCCCCAATCGGGGTAGAGCACACCTGAGCGGGTGCAGCCATCTCTTCCCGCTCAGGAGCCTCCAGCCCAATCGGGGCTGTGGGAGGCGGAGCCAAACGCCGACAAAAGAAGCCGCCGTCAGGCGGGCCCACGCCTGAGGGCCTCGCCAGAGGGCCCTTTGGCATGGCCCTTAGGCAGTGGCACCCCGATAACACAACAAGCACAAACAGAATTGTCCCCTGGAGCAGAGCCAGTGTCAGGAAAATCTGCTGCAACAGTAACACCCACTGATACAAACCCCGACCTGGATCCTAAGGTATCTATCTATTCTGATTTATTCCACACAGCAAAATAAACTACCGCAGCACCTCCAGCGGACCAAATAACTTAATTTCACAATTCCCTGTAAACCATTGATCTACAAGCATCCATGTTGCACCATTGTATTATGCTTAATATCGTGTATAGTCTGCTTAACCACAGTTGATGCACTGTATCTTGCTTAGTCTCAGTTACATCTTGCATAGCCACAGTGTTACATTGTCTCCAACGCTTTAACTCAAAACTTGTCTCAGGCTACTAATGCACATAACCACAGTTGATTCATTGTATCTCGCTTAGTCTCAGTTACATCTTGCCTAGCTACAGTATTACATTGTTTCCAATGCTTTAACTCAAAACTTGTCTCAGACTACTAATGCAAGCAGTTGATGCTAGCTCATGAAAAGTTGCTGATTTAAACAAATCAAGCAAAATTGAATTACCAGCTGTTTACCTCACTAACACCACTTCTCATACGTGTCCGCAATAAAGCATTTCTCTCCCACACTTCAGCAACCATGACCATACAAGCCTTAACGTTAGTCTGCCTACTCTCCAGTGTTTTATATGAAGCCAATTCACTCTCCCAAGATCACTACCCAATCACTACAATACACAGCACGAATAAAAAACACTCTCACAACTTTCACCAACACCCACAAAACCCTTACCACAAGAGACACTCTCATTTGCTACATATAGCAATAAACCAAACAACCAACACGAAGCGCAACCGACCTATTCCTCAACAAGAAGAACTCAGATGTGCCCTCATAAACGCTCGCTCTGCTCGCAAGAAATGGCCTGCCATCTCAGACCTAATAACTAAAAGCAATCTAGACGTATTAATGGTCACAGAAACTTGGTTCACAGAATCCGACTCGGTCCTAATAAACCAACTCACACCACCCAATTACTCAACCTACACATGCAACAGAGCAAACAAAAGAGGAGGAAGTGTCGCCATTGTAGCAAAGACCGATCTCCAATAACGTACAATCCTAGCCAGGAGCACAAAACAATTAGACACTATTTCAATCTACAACAATTACAATACCATCAACCTTATATACATGACACCAAACTCAACATCTGAAGAACTATCCAACATAATTGACTTAGCTTGCAACCCCAAATACCCAGATAAACCTAATTGGCTAATGGGTGACTTCAATCTCACATCCATTCAAACTGCCCTTTCTAACTCATTCTTAGACGCAATGAAAAACCTCAACTACAACCAAATCATAAACCAGCCCAACAATCAACATGGCAATGTGCTCGACCTTGTCTTCGCTCCACTCTCCTACGCATCCACGAATTATGAATTCGACCTCTCTATCACGCCGGTCCCGTGGTCAGATCATAGCCTGATCAAATTCAAAATACCAGCACATCAAGATCCATTAACTGACACAACAAAACGGTCACCAACAAACTTCATTCGCTTCAGAACCCTCAACGAAGAAGAAATCAAGAAGCACATACTTCCAAAACTCAATCAACCTTCCTCCAACATCAATGACATGGTTACTACATGGAATGAAACCATCAACCAATACGCCAAACTACTAGCAGCCCACAAAAACCCTACAACGAATAATCATGTAGTGAAAAGACCATCTGCACCATGGTTCTCCCCGGAACTTAGGAAATCTCTGACTCTCTTGAGGAAGCTTGAAAGAAAGTGGCGTAAATCCCATAACCCATCAGATCAAAAAATATACTTGACCCATATAGGAGTCCACCGTGAAGCAATATGGAACACAAGAAAAACATACCACTCAGAACTCCTCAACTGCTCACTAAACAAACCACGAGAACTCTTCAATCTAGTAAAGTCTCTAACCACAGAACCTTCACCACCGCAACAGGAACCCATACACCCTCAAAGATATGCCAACTTTATACAATCCAAAGCCATCAGAACTACAACCTCTTCCTCCCCAAGTCCCCCCCAACAACATACACAACTTGTTCCTCTCCTTCAGCTCTCATCGCCCTCAGCAAAATGCGTTGAAGACATTATCATCAAAATGAATACCACCACAGCACCTAACGACCCCTGCCCAGCACACTGGATAAGAGCTATGCGCTCCGACTTCAGACCAATCATAGCAGAAATAATAAACATGTCCTTCTCAACAGGCATCTTCCCATCGGCCCTAAAGCAGACCTCCATAAGACCTCTGCTAAAGAACAATCAACTAGACCCAACAAGAGAAGAATCATACCGCCCGATCTCTAGTATACCTCTACTATCCAAAATAATTGAGAAAGTAACCAACAATCAGATCCAACAACACATAGACACCTCCTCACCACTTGATCCCAGTCAGCATGGATTCAGGGAAGCTCACGGAGTGGAGACACTGCTAACCACCTTATCCAATACACTCATCAGCGGGATAGATGACATCAAAAAGGGCTTTGCACTAATTTTCCTCGACATCTCTGCAGCTTTTGACTCCGTGGACCACGAAATACTTCTAACCCATCTATATAACAAGGGAATCCATGGGCTAGCATGGGAATGGTGCAAGTCATACCTGGAAGATCGATTGCAACAAGTTAGGACAGTTGCAGGCACCTCTGAGCCTTTCCATCTAAAACAAGGAGTACCTCAGGGCTCATCTCTATCAGCGCTGCTATTTAATATTTACATGCAGCCTCTATGCGATATCACTCGCTCCTTTGGCATATCCTCACTAATCTATGCGGATGATGTGCTAATATTCACACCAATCAATGTCACGCTCCCAGATTACACAACACTAGTTGACTGCTTTAACGCTATAGCAGACTGGCTCCTCTCCCAGAATATGCGGATAAACTATAAAAAAACAGAGGTACTGATAGTCACGAAGAACAGAGAATTCTCACCCCCTGAGACCCTAAAAGTACGAGACGCAGACCTCCCAATCAAGCCCTCCATAAGATATCTTGGAGTAGTACTGGACCATCGACTGGACTTTAAAGAACATGTCAACCGTATGGTAAAAACCATTTATTTCAAGATAAGGACCCTGCGTCATCTGTAAAATATGCTTGACCTAGACAGCTTCAGGACCATATTCCAAGCAATAGTCACTCCCCATTTTGACTATGCGAACATAATACTCCATGGTCTCCCAAAAAACACCCTAAATACACTACAACTAGCCATGAATGCTGCAGCCTGGGTTCTATACGGAGCCTCAAAGAGCGACCATATTACCCCCATCCTAATGGAACTACACTGGCTTCCCATAAGCTGCAGAATTGCCTATAAGGCCCTTCTCATGACCTTTAAAGCGCTCAACACTATAGCCCCTTCATCAATCTCAAACCTCCTCAATCACACTCCCAACATCAGATCCAGGAGATCAGTAGCTGCAAATACCCTGGTTACACCACCTGAGGCCACAAAATGCACACGTTCAACAACAGACAGGGCATTCGCATACTACGCACCCAGAAGCTGGAATAACCTACCTCCCACAATCAGAGCAATTACGGACCTCAAGCAATTCAGAAAAGCCATAAAGCACCACCTCTTCCTTTTACACATCTCCCAATCCCAAAGCACATCAACAACCCTCTAACGCATTCCAAGCCCTCATAGTAAAAATTATAAAATTGTAAATACCTTATTCACTCAAGATGTTAATAATAAATGCCATTTGTTGTATATAGGTTCATAACGAATATGTACAAAGTTTCCCAAAGTTATAATCCCAGTTGAATTCTCCTGTTATATGTAAACTCACAACAGCCTGTTGCTTGTAATGAGTATTCTTGTTTAATGTGAACCGCACTGATGAAAAAGAGTGCAGTATAGAATAACTGTAAATAAATAAATAAATAAAAATAGCCCATTACTAGTCCTATCCCCCATCAGCCCATTTCCAGTCTTAGCTCCCCCATAACCCATTACCAGTCCTAAACCTCCCCATCAGCCCATTACATCCTAACCCCCCATCAGCCTATTTCCAGTCTTAGCCCCCCATAGCCCAGTACCAGTCCTAATCCCCCATCAGCCCATTACCAGTCCTAACCCCTCCCATAGCCCATTACCAGTCCTAACCCCCATCAGCCCATTTCCAGTCTTAGCCCCCCCCATAACCCATTACCAGTCCTAAACCTCCCCATCAGCCAACTTCCAGTCTTAGCACCCCCCCAGGGCCCATTACTAGTCCTAACCCTCCCCCATCTGCCCACTTCCAGTCTTAGCGCCCCATAACCCATTACCAGTCCTAAACCTCCCCATCAGCCCATTTCCAGTCTGAGCCCGCCCATCGCTCCTTACCAGTCCGAACCCCCCCTCAGCCCATTTCCCGTCCTAGCCCCCCCTAACCCATTACTAGTCCTAACCCTCCCCCCTCAGCCCACTTCCAGTCTTAGCCCCCCCATAGCCCATTACCAGTCCTAACCCCCCCCCCATCAGCCCACTTCCAGTCTTAGCACCCCCCCATGGCCCATTACTAGCCCAAACCCTCCCCCATCAGCCCACTTCCAGTCTTAGCCCCCCCATAACCCATTACCAGTCCTAAACCTCCCCATCAGCCCATTTCCAGTCTTAGCCCCCACCCCCATAGCCAATTACCAGTCCTAATCCCCCATCAGCCCATTTCCAGTCTTAGCCCCCCCATAGCCCATTACCAGTCCTAACCCCCCCATCAGCCCACTTCCAGTCTTAGCACCCCCCATGGCCCATTACTAGTCCTAACCCTCCCCCATCAGCCCACTTCCAGTCTTAGCCCCCCGCCCCCATAACCCATTACCAGTCCTAAACCTCCCCATCAGCCCATTTCCAGTCTTAGCCCCCCCATAGCCAATTACCAGTCCTAACCCCCCATCAGCCTATTTCCAGTCAGCCCCCCATAGCCCATTACCAGTCCTAACCCCCCCATCAGCCCACTTCCAGTCTTAGCACCCCCCCATGGCCCATTACTAGTCCTAACCCTCCCCTATCAGCCCACTTCCAGTCTTAGCCTCCCCCCCCATTACCAGTCCTAAACCCCCTTCCCCCCTATCATCCCAAATTAAAAAATAAAAAAAACCAGCTGCTTCTGCCGCGGCAGCATCAAGAGTGCCGCCGCAGGGCCCCCCCTGCCCGGCAGAGCCTCCCTGCATCGTAGGCTAGCGTTCAATCTCCGAATGCGGGCTTCTTTCAGAGCCGCGAGAGTTTCCTTTCTCGCGGCTCTGTTAATCCCGCCGGGGCTAACAGAGCTGCGAGAAAGGAAACTCTCGCGGCTCTGAAAGAAGCCCGCGTTCGGGGATTGAACGCTAGACTACGATGCAGGGAGGCTCTGCCGGGCAGGGAGGCTCTGCCGGGCAGGGGGGGGGGCCCCGCGGTGGCAGTCTTGATGCTGCCGCGGCAGAAGCAACTGTTTTTTTGTTTTTTGTTTTTTAAACTTGGGATGATGAAGAATGTTTTTTGCGCGGGGCCCCCTGAAATGCGGGGCCCTGTGCAAAAAACATTCTTGCTCAATGGACGGGCCGGCCCTGAATAAGAGGAAGTAATAAAGAGATACTAAGATGAAGCCAACTGGAAAAATAAAATGATCAGAAACAGTACAAAATAATTTTATTGTCAGTTTTTAAATATCATCTTTGCAAATATGCATTTTGTTGAAATGGGGTACCAAAGACCTTTGAAAGAGTTAATATGGAGAATGGCTTTGAATTCACTACAGAATCGCATTATGACCACAGAGTAACAAGATGGTGACAGGACGCTCTGACCTGTGAAGCTGTGCTCTTCTGTTTGTGTGTTTCCGAGGCTTGCTCTGTTAATCTTGATGGGGCAGAAGTAGGCTGCTGTTCCTCAAGGGGCAGACCTGTCTGGTCCTTCGGCGCAGCGAACTTTGAAGGACTCCGGCTTTGTGGCTGGAGCTGGAGGCGCGTCTTCGGCAGTGCCGGCGGGAGAAGCATCAGTGCTGAGTGCATCGGGGATTTGGCCCTCGCCGGAGCTACGTACCCTTCCACCGCGACCCGGAAGTGTTGTCTTGCCAGACGTTGGTTCCCTTGTCGGCTTGCCTGCGAGTACGCCGATGAAAAGATCATTGGGAGGAGCGTTGGCTGGTGGTTTTTCCTCTGAGGAGACGGTAGAGCAGCAGAGAATAGCTGTGAGTGGTGTATCATCGGAGGGAGAAACTGTCACTGCAACTGTTCGAGGGGAAGACCTTTCGGGCAGGCTTTTTCTGGAAAGACTGGCGGTAACGTTGGAAGCACTGTGGGATGGTCTGGCTTCACTCAACTTTTCCCTTAAAAATGTTTGAGTATCGTGAGTAATGAGCTAGTTGGGGTTAAGTTTTTGTGTGGAACTCTTTCTGGCGCCCAGGTTGATCAGATGGAGAGACTTACCAAGTTGGAACAAGAAGCTGAGCAGTTGCATGATTTAGTGAATGCCCAGGTTCAGGACAGAACTGTGTCTTCCAGGAAAGTGGAGTATTTGGAAAACCAGGTTAGACGGTGTAACCTGCGTTTTCTGAATTTCCCTCGTTCTCCTTTACTGTCATCGTTGGAGATGGTGAAAAAGTATTTTGGGAAATCTTAAAGATCCCTCAGGATCATTTTCCACCTCTGGTTCAGGCACAGTATTTGTCCTTTGGGTCGAGGGAAGGGAGTTCCAACACCCCTTTTGTTCCTACTGGGGTTGGTGACCTAACGTGGTTTTCAGAATCTTCCCTGGAGGTCATTACTGATAAGTCTACTCTGCTTGTAACCCTAGCGTTAGAATCTGAAAAGTATTTCATACTTCAATTGTATTTTAAGAATATTAATGAAGTTTTCCTAGGCTCTAAAGTGCGTATTTTTCCTGATATTTCACGTGTTACGCAGCTGAGAAGGAAGGGCTTTTTGGCCTTTCGCCCCAGGGTTTTAGCTCTAGGGGCTACTTTTCAGCTCACATTTTCTGCTAAATGTTGTGTGGTATTTAAACAAAAAAGGATATATATTTTTTGAACCTAGGCAGCTGCATAAGTTCTTAGAGGCTAGGGAGGAAGCGATAGTAGAGATTGCTGGACTTTCCCATCCGGCTGACACTTAAGTCTTTACCTGTTGTATATTTAATATGCTATAGATTGGGACTGGGTGCAGCCCTATATTTTCTGGTTATATTTTTCCTAGTACTTCCCGTTGTTTCCTAAGTTTTGGGGTCTAAATGATATGGGTGATAATAATGATTCTGTTATTATATAATAATTTCCTAAGTTTCTTTTGTGTATCATGTATTGCTCATTTTTCTTTCATTCAATGAGTTTATTTGTTTGGATGTAAAATTTGTTATAACTGATAAATAATAAATAAATACATAAATAAATAAATAAAAAAGAATTCACTACAGCCTGGAGAGAGATGTGTACCCAAAACCAAGGCCATGTTTAGTAGAACGAGACAGAATATTTTTGCTTCTTCTAATTCAGCTAAGCAATATGTCTCTGCTTACTTTGTCCCATAACAAGACTTGTAACCGGGTAGACGGACCCAGTGCTTCCCCTTCAGAACCCCACCTTCCCCCATCCCTCCCCATCCCCTTTTCAGCCCCACCCATCCTCGGAACAGAATCCATTGACAAGGTTCTTGGATAACAATTGGTTGCAGCTTTATTTCCAAACAAAACTCATTAACATCCAACATAATACATATCCCAACAAACCCCAGCAGAGCGATGTGTTGCCAGCCATGCATTAGCAAAGCGACCCAGCCTCCACTCCGGCCATGGTCCCACCAACGGCCAAGTTCCTGCCGCCCCTATCCAACTTTGCCATATTACTAGCAAAAGTCTTCCAGGGGCTGTCCGGGTCGAGGGGCACCCCGCCCCCGCCCCAAGTGGCCAAAGGCTCCGGACCCCGGAAACCTCCGGGATCCCACCTGCACAAACCCCCCCCCCCCCGCTGCAACACCCAGAGGTTGCCCACCCTACCACCCCCAAACCATAAGAGGGTGGGCGGGTGGGCTGCCACTCAGACAGCCAGGCTACATGTGCTTCGGCCACGCCGCCAGCGCCGAAGCACATGCCTACCCTGTGGACCCTGATTGGCTCTGCTCGACCAATCCAGAGTGGAGCCACTTATTTTTAAATGATGCGCGCGGCATTCACCTCCCACGCGCCTCCGACCCCCGAACCAGAACGCGCAGGGTCACGCGCGGGCCGAGCACCCGGTTACGGGTGGGTGCCGGGAACCTGCCCGCGCCCTAAAATTAACCGGGTAGATGGACCCGGCGCTTCCCCTTCAGAACCCCCCTTCCCCCAGCACTCCCCCATCCCCTTTTCAGCCCCACCCATCCTCTGAACAGAATCCATTGACAAGGTTCTTGGATAACAATTGGTCGCAGCTTTATTTCCAAACAAAATTCATTAACATCCAACATAATACATATCCCAACAAACCCCAGCGGAGCAATGTGTCGCCAGCCATGCATTAGCAAAGCGACCCAGCCTCCACTCCGGCCATGGTCCCACCAATGGCCAAGTTCCTGCCGCCCCTATCCAACTTTGCCATATTACTAGCAAAAGTCTTCCAGGGGCTGTCCAGGTCGAGGGGCACCCCACCCCCGCCCCAAGTGGCCAAAGGCTCCAGACCCCGGAAACCTCCGGGATCCCGCCACCGGCACAGGCAAACCCACTACCTGTGCCGCCCCCCCCCCAACCGGAAGCTGCGACCAGTGAACCTTATCAAGCACCACCCTCTCGAGCCCTTCTTGCCAGTCGTTCAGGAGAAGATCCGTCCCAACTGGTGATAAGTGCACCCCGTCTTCCCTAAACAACCCGGAACACGAAACGTCCGCCCAGGGATGCTGAACTTGGAATTCCCCATGCTCACAAACCCATCTCCCGATTTGTCTGTTAATCTTGGTAAGACCCCGGGACCATCTCCTCTGATCCCAGCACGCCGGCCGTGGGATAATGTCAGACCAAACCAACACTACCCCCGCCCACATGCGGAGCACAACAGCCAAATCCCTTTGTGCCATCCTAATCAACCACTTGCACGACCAAGCAGCCATATCATTGCCCCCCAAATGCAATAGCAGAATTGCTGGCGGATTCCTGATGCATCCATGGTGACGAAGCAAAGGCAGCATCTGCGTCCACCGCAGCCCACGCTCACCCAGCCATGAGATCACCACTGCTGCCGGGTCCAGGCCCAGATTTGGCCCGATAGGCCTCACTTCCGCATGCTGTCCAGCCCAAAAAACGAAGGAGTGGCCCAACATCCAACAGCCCCGCTCACACAGACCCCCATCTGAAACAGAGAAAACAACATTAGCAACCCCCGACCCCCCCCCCCCGGCGGACCCATCAAGGACACAAGTAGCCCTCAAATGCTCTAGACCGCCACCTGCCGATACTCCGTATCTGCTCACCCGACAACCCTGCGGAAACCGCGCTCGTCGCCACCCCTATACGAAATGAGTGAGCCGAAAATTGCTGTGGATCCTCGCCAAGCCGCCGCAGAGTCAGGCGCAATACCGCCGTAACCTGAAACTGAGTCAGCACTCGGGAATCCTCGTGTACGAAAAGACCCCCTCACCAATGGGGTGCTCCTTCAAATAGCCCCTCATGTTGGCTACCGGGCACGTAAGCCCGCCCGTCTCCCTCAAAACAACCCACAACCCTTGTCTCCTCTGGTCAGTTTTGGACCTTGCTAACAAGATGCGCATCTGGGCGCTTTCCATCCAAAGATGCCGCCGGCGCAAACAATTCCCCAAACCCGCCACCGCCGAACTCACCGCCAACTCACCCACCCGAAATGCCCCATAAAAGGCCAGGCAGAAGACAGCTCGAAACAGCCCTACCTCGTACAGCGAGGACGCAACCCCCACCAGTGCCCTCCAAAGCCTCTCCAATAATTTGTGGGTAATCGGGCACCTCCGATCCCACGAAACCAGCTGAGACCGCTCCCACCCCTGGAGCAATCGCCTCGCCAAGAAGCCCCGCCCGACGACCTCCAACCCAGCTGCCTTGGTAAAAAACCCGAACCCCGCCAAATGAATCTGCACCGCCGATCTCGTTACCCCCTGCTCCTTCGCCCATCCCACATACTCCCCCAGCACCCGATCCTGCACCGGACCCCCCGCCCAGCCATGCAAACGCAAAATATCCTGCACCTTCTCGCAACCCCGCTGATACGCATCCCATGTACTCCCCACCACTGAACTCATCAGGAGTCTTCTCATTGCCGCAGGCCAATGCTCCACAGTCTCCAGGGGACCTCGAGCCCCTCCTCGTCGGCATCCGGCACCAACTGGAGAAACCTCCTCAACAGCAAACGGGAAAGAGCATCAGCAATTTCATTAGCATGCCCTGAGATATGCCGCGCTTTTAGATCGACATTCAAACGCAAACAAGCCAGAACCACCCGCCGCATCAGAGATGCCACCCGACCACATCGTGGAGAAAAACGATTGACCACATTGACCACCGCCTTGTTGTCAGACCACCACCACAGGCGACGGTTGACCAGCCTATCCGGCCACAACTCCAATACTACCAAAATCGGAAAGAGTTCCAGGAACATAATATTATTGACCAACCCCTCCTCAACCCAAGCCTGCGGCCACCTCTCGGCACACCATGACCCGCCGAAATAGATACCCAGCCCCACCCCTCCGGCCGCATCCATATGTAACTGCAAGTCTTCACTAGAAACCTCCAACTCTTGAAATACGGTGATTCCATTGAACTCTCTCAAAAAGACATTCCATACCTGCAAATCGTTGCGTATTCCCAGAGACACCCGGATACGGTGATGAGGCTTCTGCACCCCCGAAGTCACTGCAGACAGCCACCGACTGAAGACCCGCCCCATTGGAATAACCTTACACGCAAAATTGAGCGAGCCCAGCTGCGCCTGCATCTCCCTCAAGGTGAGCTTTGACGAAGCCACGGCATTGGCCACCAATACCCTCAATTTTGCCACCTTGTCCCATGGCAGCCTCGCAACCATGTCCACCGAGTCCAACTCAACTCCCAAGAAAACCAGCTTTGTCGTCGGGATGACCGTCTTGCTCTCCGCCAGAGGCACCCCCAACTCGCCGGCCATTCAAATAAAACCGTCCAATAACTCACTACAGTTATTAGACTTGGCCCCGCCAACAAAAAGGAAATCGTCCAGGTAATGCACCACCGCTGAGCTGCCCATTCTCTGCACAACCATCCAATGCAAAAAGGTGCTGAACTTCTCAAAATAAGCACACAACACCGAACAGCCCATCGGCATACATTTGTCATAATAATAAGCGCCCTCGAATTGGAAACCCAGCCACCTAAACGCCGACGGATGAACCGGCAACAAGCGAAAAGCTGACTCTATATCCACCTTAGCCAGCAAAGCCCCACGACCAGCCCGTGAAATGAGCTCCGCTGCCCTATCAAATGAGGCATACTGCACCGTACAGCACTCCCTGGGGATAAGCTCGTTCACCGATGCCCCCAACGGATAAGACAAATTGTGAATCAGCCGGAACTTACCCGCCTCCTTCTTGGGTATGACTCCCAGGGGGGACACCCTAAAATTCGGAAATGGCGGTTGCGAGAACGGCCCCGCTATCTGACCTAGCTTTAACTCGGCCGCTAACTCCTCGCATGCCACACTCGCCCAACGCCGCATGCTCTAGGAATTCTGTGCCACCGAACCTGTTACCATGCCTTGAACAGGAATCACAAAACCAAACTGAAAACCTAATTCCAACGTTAACCTATCCCTCCACCTAGGGTACCCCCGCAGCCAACAGCGCAACACCGGCACCCGAATTGGAGAGGGAGCCACTTCCATGCTGACACCCTTACTTGGGACTGAGCCCCAAAGGCGACCCAGCACCTTTCTTAACACATTTTGTGGCCGAGTGGGGGCCCCCACACACGGAACACGTGTGCCGGAACTTACAGTCCGGAAAGGGGCACGTGGACCTATTATATCTCCAGCAAATGTCACCAGCCCCCGCCGGGGCCGGCTTCGCTGTCCCAGCAGAGGCCCCACTCCAAAAGGGATGCCCTGCCCCGCCGGCAGCCCCTTGCCCTGCCTTACCCCCCCTCCCCCTATTCCCCCGCCCGGCTTGACCGCCATCTGGGTTAACCACAGATTAATGTCCTGTGTCCTCCAATGTAATAACCAATTCTCCTCCATTTTGTCCCAAAATGTTTCGTCATAATTCAGCCACGACCAGCCGTCGTGCGCTTGCGACGCTTCCAGAATCGAGTCGGCATAAGCAAGCAAACTGCCATAATGCTCCGGCCACTGATGCCCCCACACACTTGCCAGCCGCAGGAACGCTCTAATCCAATTTACCACTTTGCGAGAGACCTTGCGAATTCGCCCAGCCTTTTCGTCCTCCCTGCGCTTCTTTTTGCTATCCCCCGAACGCTTCCTACCCTCCAGCAAGCGAAAAATATCAATATACTTCCTCTTTTTAATTTTTTGCCGCAATTTCTTTGGAACGCCTTCCCAAAGTTCAGATAAGGCCGCGAGCGAGGCCGAACCTGCACTTGCTGCACCCGACGCACCGCACTCCGCCACCACCAACCCCGTAGGGCCCTCCCCCGAAGACTCTGAAATATCCGACGATGACGATGACGTTGAGTCAGAGCTACATCTATGCCGACAGGTCAGTTTCCTCCTCTTGCGCGCCCTCAACGACCGCTCTGCACGCGACCTCTGCGCCTCAAGCTCCCCTGTCCCGGCCTCCGAATACTCATCCGCCCTGTCTCCAACCGCTGCTTCCGTGGATGTCGCCTGTTGCCCCGCACGAGGATCCTCCGCCCGCTGGTGCACACCGGCTCCGTGCGCCTGGCCATCATCGCTCGTCGCCCCACACGGCACGCCCGCCGCAGACTCCATACTCGCCACTCCAGACAAATCGACTGCAGGAGGGGCCCCTTGCTGGGTGGCCAAAAACGGCACCTGTGGAGACAAAAACGGGGAACAGAGAGGAGAAACCCCAGAGACCAAGGCTGCCAGGCCCCCAACCACTCCGCCCTGGAAGACCCCTGCCCACCTGCCAACCACTGCTCCCAAACCCCTGGTGCACCCGGTGGCAGACAACCACCCGGGACCATCACAAAGCCAGCCGGGGAGCACATGCCTGCTCCTCCGGCTCCAAGCCGGCTCGCATCCCAACCACCCCCTGCGGTTACCCCCCATCTGGGCCCGGGCCCCCCGCCCCCACGTCCCCCGCCCCCACGTCCCCTGCTGCGAACCCCCTAACCACCTCCCCATCTCTTACCCCAGCCCGACCCCCGACAGGTGCCGGTGTCGAAGCTGCCGACCCCACAGCCCCCCGCTGTGATCCCCCCCTAGTACCACCAGCTGAGCCCCCCCCCGCCCCTCTCTTCTCACTGCAGAAGGGGCCCCACTGCCACTAACTGGACCCCTACCCCTCCCCCCCGGCATACCCCCTCCCCGGGCATCCTGGCCCCGACCTCCCCCTCACTGCTGACCCATGCCCCCCTTTTTCATTCCCCCGCCCCACTGCAGCCCCCCGCTTAGCCCCTCGCCTCCCTCCAGCCATGTTCACCTTGGGTTTTTTTTTTTTTTTTAAGTAACACCCCCCACAGACCGGCCCTGCCGCCGACGCCCCAGGCCTTGTCTGACTGCTGCCCCCTCCCAATATTATTTTATTAGTTTAGGTTAAGAAACCCCCTGCACCGTCGCAGACTTGCCTGCCAACCTCCGCCGTCCGGCAACCTCTCAGGAGGGTCCGCAGTAAAGCAGCTTCTGCTCCCGCCGCGCCCCCAAGGACCACCGACACAAAGCTCCCGAGGCCTCCGACAAACCGGACGCACGATCCTGCAGCTCCCGAGGCCCTCTGACCCCAAGGCCTCCAGCAGCCGCCGCAAACTCCGAGAGACGATCCTGCCACTCAGACAGCCAGGCTACATGTGCTTCGGCCACGCTGCCAGCGCCGAAGCACATGCCTACCCCATGGACCCTGATTGGCTCTGCTCGACCAATCCAGAGCGGAGCCACTTATTTTTAAATGACGCGCGTGGCATTCGCTGCCCGCGCGCCTCCGACCCCCGAACCAGAATGCGCAGGGTCCCGCGCGGGCCGAGCACCCGGTTACGGGCTGGCGCCGGGACCCTGCCCGCGCCCTAAAATTAACAAAAGTGGTGCTGACAACACAGTTTTTCCATCAATAAATGAGATGCTCTGGTCTAGCCAGGTGGAAGGGGATTTACAGGAACTGCTCGAGTTTGCAGGACTGTGGACTCACTACCCTTAAGGCCTTAAGAGAACGGTAATTTTAACATAATTCTGAGTGTGTGAATTGTTTTATTACTTATTATTACTCTCTCTCTCCCATTGCTTTGAGTGAAGGGGTGAAGCCCAAGTGCCCAGGATCTGTTGCTGGTGAGAGGTGAAGCATGGTACATTCAGTTGGTGCCATCCACAGATCTTTCTTTTTTTAATTCAAAGCAAGTCAGAGAGGATTGTGAGTACAGGCAGTCACGGACTTTAGTGTTTAAGAGAGGCAGTCCGTATGCGTGCAAAACTCTGGAGCATGACTAGTGGTAATGAAGCATTGCTATTTCCCTAGAGAGGGACTTTTTCCAGAGAGGTTGAAATATGAAATGGCAGTCAATGTTTAAGGGTGGCTGCCCACCAGTGCCAAGTGTATTATCCTACATGATGTTAGGCAATGGTACATGTGAAAATAAAAGTTGTTTGTATTAACAGAGAAAGTGTATAATGACGTCATGTTTTAAAGGGATAATGTTTTCAGGTTATAAAAGATTTTGAACAACTTAGTTGTGCTTTGAGGCGTTTCTAGACTTTCAAGTTGATATTTGAAATGCTTGTTTTCTTATCAGTAATGTGTAACAACTGTGCAGATTTGTTTTATTTCATTCTTGGGTCTTAAGGTAATTTCAATTGTTTTCTATAACTGAGGATGTATCACTTTGTTTTGAAAGCTTTCCTGGCTTAATTATTAAACAGAGATATGTTGTAGCGCTGTGATTTAGATATGCTGAGTTTTGTTTTAGTATAAAGTAATTATTTCAATACTGTGAATGACAGCGGATTTCCAGTTTGGGTATTTCTTCTGAGGTTATGAGAAGTGCTCTGATGCCTGATATTAGCATTTCAATTTGTTGTACTAATCGCCTTTCCTATTGAGATTGTTGCTGTAAAATGTTTTGAAGGGATAATTTTCAAATTATAAGGATTTTAGTTATTTGCTAATTACAACATACGTAGAGAGTTGTCATGTGGAATGAGCAGAAATAAATTTATATCTGCAGTTCATTTAAAAGTAGAAGGAAGTTTTAATAAGTTTTAATATTTGTTTCTTGAAATCTCAGTCCTCTTTAAGATGGCTGTGTCTTTAGTGTAACATTAAGAAATAACTTTGTTCTGTGAATTATGGAGATATTCTTAAAGCAGCTGCAAGCTAGCCTTTTTATTTGCCCATGGTTTTCTGTTATAGAATAAGAATTTTATCTGATACACAGTTGAAGGAATATGAATTTTGATAATAGAACTGATGACTGAAATTGCTGTTTTAAAAGGACATGGGTTTGTGTTATAATATGGAATGGATTCTCTGAGTCTGTGGATTAGGGGGATGCAGCATACACTGCAGTAATAGCTTGATAGAAAAAGACAGCACTTATGGCAGATTGGCCTCGGGACATGATGGAACTGCTGAGGAATTCAGTATCATCGGCAACTTGGGAAGCATATGAATGAGGCTGCTGCAGCGTGGTGTCCTTCTTAGCACTGCAGGGATGGCAGTCTGGTCCAGCTTCGGATCACCTTTTGGGTCAGTATTTGTCGGCAGCGAAGGCCGCGGGACTGTCACGGGCTACTGTCTGTAGGAATTTAGCGGGATTCTCCTTTTTTGCATGAGCCGTAGGGTGGGGGGCAGCGGGCGGGGGATTTTTAATGTGTAGACTTCTTCAAGGTTGGGAGCGGGCCTGCCCTTTGCCGCGGGATTGGCGGCCCCCTATCACGCACGACTTGCTGCGACGTTTGTGTGGCGCGTTGCCTCAGGTGGTTTCATCCGCTTATGAAGGGGTGCTTTTTCAGGCTGTCTTTTCGGTAGCCTTTTTCGGCGCGTTTCGGGTGGGTGAATTGGTGGCGGAATCGGGTCGGATTTTCAATGGGAGAGAGGTTCAAGTACATCAAGTGCGATGGACTGGGGGCGGGGTTCGGATCCTCATTGCCCGTTCCAAGATGGATCAGGTGGGGAGAGGCATGTGGGTGGAATTGGCCGAGGTACGGGGTTCTCCCTCTTGCCCTGTTGCCCTACTAAAAGCGTACTTACGTGTGTGACCAGATACTGCCGGTAGTCTTTTTATACATCAGGACGCACGGGTTCTTACGCGTTTCCAGTTTTCGGCGGTGCTGCGGCTGTCGTTACGCTGGATCGGCGAGGATCCTGGTGCGTTCGCTCCTCACTCTTTCAGGATTGGGGCAGCGACTAGTGCTGCGGCGGCGGGTCTGCCGGAGCAGGAGATTCGTCAGATTGGGAGATGGAGGTCGCAGGCCTTTCGCAGCTACGTGCATTTGTAAGGGCGGTGGGGGGTCACTAACTTTTTTATCCTTTCTGCTGCAGAAAAAGTGCATGGTTCGTGTTGCTATTTGGCGATTGGCCACTCCTATGTGTACTGGGCTGGTCGGCGTGCAGCGGCACGGCCTATAGGGCTGAATCTTGGACTTACGGAGCTGGCGGTGACCGTCACATGGCTGGGTGAGCGCGGACTGCGGTGGATCCAGCTCTTGCCTTTGCTTCGGCACCACCAGCAGTCGAGTGGTGTGCCGGACATTTTGCTGCTACACTTAGGAGGCAACGATCTGGTTTCATGGACTTGCCAACAGTTGATTCGAGCAGTGCAGAAGGACTTGGGGGTGGTATTGGGGATGTTTCCAGGCATTATGTTGGTTTGGTCGGATATCATTCCTGCTGGGCTCAGCGACGGTGGTCACGGGGGGTGACAAAGATTAACCGTCAAATCGGTAGATGGGTGGGGGAGCGGGGAGGCTGTCAGATCCTTCACCCTTGGGTTGACGTTGCTTGCCCTGGCCTCTATAGGCCGGATGGGGTGCATTTGTCCCCAATTGGGGTGGATTTACTTCTTAACGATTGGCAGGAGGCCTTGGAAGGTATTAGGTTGCGGGCGGGCGCTGGTCACAGCTTACCTTTGGGGGGCGGCTCAGGTCATGGCTGACTTGAGCCGGTGGCGGGATCCCAGAGGTTTCTGGGGTCTGGAGCCGGAGGCAAGCATGAGGGCAAGGATGGGGTACCCCCGACCCGGTTAATCCCTCAGGGTTTTGCTAATAATATGGCGAAGCCGGAAGAGGGAGGGCGTGGAAAATTTGTAGGGCCTGTGCCCGGCGGAAGCGGAAGCGGCGTCACCTTGCTACTAACATGGCTGGTGAGGGCTCGCTCTGCTTTGGGGGTGGGGGGGGGGGAGTTATAATGTGTTGAGTTGTATTGGTTGTTTGTTAAAAGAAAAAGGTTATTAAAGCTGCGACCAGTTAAGACCAAGAGTGTGTCATGTGTTTTGTGCTGATTATTTGTGGTTTAGAGGGTAAGTTATTGGGTCGGGGGGGGGGGGAAGGGGCGAGAGGCGACATGTCCTCCTTACCCGGTTATTGTAAGGCTGCGGGCCCCCGTCCTCGTGGATGCAGGTAACCGGGGGGGGGGGGGGGGCGGCAGCTCGCTTGTGCCCACGTGCTTCGCCGGCGCTTTGGGACGCCGGGGAAGAGAGCGGCATATAGCATCCTCATTGGCTCCCGCTGGCGTTTTGAACGAGCGGGAGCCAATGGGAAGGCTGGGACCTCGGGTGGGGGTAGGGGGGTAGTGCGGGGACTCGGCATCCTCCTGCCCTTTGGATTTCGAGGCAGGAGGAGCCGGACGTCCCGCCCGCCCACCCTTGCTGGGAGACGCTAGGTGTTTTTTGGGGGGTAGTGGGTTGTTGCAGCTGGGGGGGGGGGTTGGCGGGATCCCAGAGGTTTCCGGGGTCTGGAGCCGGAGGCAAGCATGAGGGCGGGGGTGGGGTACCCCCGACCCGGTTAATCCCTCAGGTTTTTGCTAATAATATGGCGAAGCCGGAAGAGGGAGGGTGTGGAAAATTTGTAGGGCCTGTGCCCGGCGGAAGCGGCGTCACCTTGCTACTAACATGGCTGGTGAGGGCTGTGGGGCCCTGTATGTTTGTGGGATACAGGGCCCCACGGGGCTCACTCTGCTTTGGGGGTGGGGGGGGGAAGTTATAATGTGTTGAGTTGTATTGGTTGTTTGTTAAAAGAAAAAGGTTATTAAAGCTGCGACCAGTTAAGACCAAGAGTGTGTCATGTGTTTTGTGCTGATTATTTGTGGTTTAGAGGGTAAGTTATTGGGTCGGGGGGGGGGGGGGAAGGGGCGAGAGGCGACATGTCCGCCTTACCCGGTTATTATCTACAGTAGTGGCCAAAAAATTAAGGCTGAGTCCAAAATATCCAAATTTTATTAGAAAAGTACATGTTATTGTCACTTTCATGGTCAAAAGCTTTAAGAACCAAAGATATATATGTCATTTTCAAAGTTTTATTCAGAAAACAATATATGTGTCAATATTTGATAGGGTGTCCATGATTTTTCAGCAGAGCCTGGATTCTTGTAGGCATACTGTTAACTTGCGTTTTACAGTATGCCGGAGTGATTTCGTTGACCCATACATGCTTGAGTATGTCCTTTAAATCTGCTTCTGAAGTTGGACAGTGTACTGCCACCTTTTTCTTCATATGATTCCAACAGTTTTCAGTTACATTGAGATCCAGAGAGTTTGATGGCCAACTTGGTAGCAGTTCGATCTTGTTGTCCATGAAACATTTTTTGACTGTTTTTGCAGTATGACACGGTGCCGAGTCCTGCTGAAATATAGTTGTGCCAGAAACATTCATGTGTATTTTAACTTTACTATTCAGCACGGATATGTATTTTGCAGCATTTACTCTTTCACCTTTCTCAAAAATGTGCAGGTTACATCATCCATTCGACGAGATACCTCCCCATACCATGACTGATGGTGGGTGTTTAACAGTCTTGATCGTGTACTTCGGATTTAGTCTCTCACCTGCTGGTCGACGGACGTAGTTGTAACCACTCCCACATACTTGTTGAAATGTACTTTCATCTGTGAACATTACCCTCTCCCACCATTCAGCAGATTTGTCTTTCATCTTACTACAAAACTGTATGCGGGCAGCAATTTGTTTCCTGGTCATCACAGGCTTCTTGGCAGGTCTTCTGGCCATGAGTTTGAATTCATCCACAAGGTGTCATCAGACAGATCTGGCACTTATCTTTATTCCTCAATCATTAGCTAACTGAGCCACACGTTGAGATGAAGTATGTGGACTAGATGCAATAATGCTTTTGAGGAATCAGTCATCTCGTCCAGTAGTTATCCGTCTGTGCCCACATTTCAAACGACGTGTACGGCCATCTGATTTCAGAACATTCTGAACTGCACACATTGATATATACAAATGTTTTGCAATAGCACATTGCGAATATCCTTCAGCATGGAGTGTGACAACTTGTCCCTTTACAAAGTCATTAATATTGCACTTTCTACCTATCTTTTGTATATTTTACATGTAACTTTCAATCTTTTCCTAGTTGTAAAAATTCAAAACTTCATCCAAGAAACCTACTACAGAGTGTAAGTAAACTAAAATGGATGCCAGATGCATGGTGTGACTAATCACCATGCTGATTAAATAAGTAAGCACGTGTGACATCTCCACAGTACATTATTTAACAATAAATGGTAGGAAAAAGATACCTGCCTTAATTTTTTGGCCACTACTGTATAACTCCATATAACCAAGTTTAACACACTAGTTAAATGTAAACTTTTATGCTATTGTTGGTTCATGCTATATGTAACCCGCTCTGAATCCTATGATAGGGCAGTATAAAATAACTGTTAAATAAATAAAATAAAATATGTCTGTACAGTGCTGCGTACGTCTTGTAGGGCTATATAAATGATTAATAGTAATAGTAAGAAGTAGAAAAATACTAGTATATAGTCTAGTTTGCATCAACATTCATTTATCATTAGTATTTATGTCTAGTTTGCATCAGCAAAATACTGTCAGTGAGAACAGCAGCTTAGGAGATGCATGTTTTAACTGAGGAGGAGTGGTCATCAGAAGCATCCATGGGTATATTGCAAAGAAGAGCACGATCGGAAATGTGCAACTGTCCAGAATACGGTGAGCATGGGGACATCCAAAACCATTTCAACACCTACCCATGTCCCATATTATTAGTGGGGACGGGTTTCTCTGATTCACTCTAAGGCTTGTGCCTGAACTCTGAATACGTACATGGGCCGACTGAACAGCATGTTGGCCATACTGTGCCAGACACATCTACGTGCCGATTCCATTAACATAGGCACATCTATACGTGAGGATGCAGAATTAGGACTGAATTGGGCCTGTACCTGATTTAAAGGTGTTTGCCGGAGATAACCAGCCTATATGGAATCTGCCTCATAGTGTCTAGCGAAAGAAGGAGATTGTGTTGCTGTCACTAATGTGACATTAGTATTCAAATAAGAATCTTTTTTGTATGTTCAGCTGCAAAATGAAACATCCTACTTCTGCTCTGCACCCATTGTTGGGATAGTTTTATTGGTTAGCCTGGGAATGTTCCATATGAATGGTTATACTCTTTTGGACTGATATTCAAAGGCATTTATGTATTTGTTGGCTAACACAAAATTAAATTATCCATGTATTTTCAAAAAGTATACAGATAATTTCAGGTCATTGAAATTGCTAAACAACCATATATTATCCATATTTTTGTGTGCCGTCATAGGGGAGGAATGAAGGCAGGCTAGAAAATTAGTGGAGATATTCTGACATCATCTGTCGCGCTAATCCAGAGGGCTGGAGTAGGAGCATGGTTAAGTTCCATTATGTGGAACGCAACTCTTCTGGCCATTCAGCAAACAAGATTATTTCTGTCTTAGGAGATCATTGAAAACATAGCTATTCTCATCTGTATAAAAGTTTTGGATTATACATTAATGAATATGTTTTGTGGGGTTTTTTTGTTGTTATGTCTGTATGTCTGTAAACCGCTCAGTAACAATGTGATGGGCAGGATATAAATGTTAAGATGTGAAATGAAACGTTTAGGCTTGCCAAAGAGTAGAACTTCCATTTTGTAAGAATACAACCTATGGGGTCTACTTATTGAACGTTTTTACTACAGTTCCAGTTGATCGTTCAATTTCAAATGCAATGCAAGTTAGAAGAATCCTTTAGAGCACTTCAAGAGGTCTCAAAATCAATTGCCAATTTACTCATTTTCCATCTTCTTTAGATTAAAAATTTTTTTTATCTCCACCACCCACAGTGCTCAGGAATTTCATATTGTTAAAAAGTAACATCTTTATTAGAGGACTTTCTTTAAAATCTTCACCCCTGTGTTCATTTTAAACGAGCGGATCTCGACGCTCTCATAGGGCGCCTTTGCGGCGTTTCAACAACTAGTCTTTCTTCAGGAGATCCTCACCGTTACGACTGATGCTGCCCACGTCCAACCACTTTCACATTCTTGACAAGACGCCGCGGCGTCTTGTCAAGAATGTGAAAGTGGTTGGGCGTGGGCAGCATCAGTCGTAAGGGTGAGGATCTCCTGAAGAAAGACTAGTTGTTGAAACGCCGCAAAGGCGCCCTATGAGAGCGTCGAGATCCGCTCGTTTAAAATGAACACAGGGGTGAAGATTTTAAAGAAAGTCCTCTAATAAAGATGTTACTTTTTAACAATATGAAATTCCTGAGCACTGTGGGTGGTGGAGATAAAAAAAAATTTTAATCTAAAGAAGATGGAAAATGAGTAAATTGGCAATTGATTTTGAGACCTCTTGAAGTGCTCTAAAGGATTCTTCTAACTTGCATTGCATTTGAAATTGAACGATCAACTGGAACTGTAGTAAAGAGTAGAACTTGACTAAACAGACTGCAGCATGGTCACTGCATTTTCCATGAATTCAGCTCTGCCCACCTGCATGTATGGTGGAGTTGAATATATGGATTAAGTTAAATGGCAGCACAGGCATTTAACTTAAACCAGTGGTTGTGCTGGCAGAAAATCTACCCCTTATTTGTGAGGCTCATGCAGCAAGATTGGCCCCCAAAGCAAATGCTGGCTCATGATGCAGCAACCATGTCAACTGGCCCTACATATCGTTTTTAAGCAAAATGTAGTATACAAATCTACTTATACATACAACTTACTGTTTATGTCTAGTATTTATGTCTAGTTTGCATTTATGTCTAGTTCACAAATAATTTGAAGTACAATACACAGAAACAAGAAATCCCTGGCAATCAATCTGATATAATAGTAAAACAGTAAATGACAGCAGTTGAAGACCCACATGGCCCATGCAATCTGCCCCCTCTATGCCTTTTTGATGTGTGAAAATCATTTAAGTTTTGTTTTTCGTGGAAATTCTTATATTTTTATTCCATTCAATTGCTATATCGGGGTCCTTTGTTTATTCCATGCCTTTTTGAATTCTGCCACTGTTTTTGTCCCAACCACCTCTGCTGATTCCAAGAATCTACCAGCCTTTCTGTGAAAAGATATTTCCCAGTGTTGCTTTTGAGTTTACCTCTTTGTAACTTCATTCCCTGTCCTCTAGTTCTATTGCTTCCATGTCTTTGAAAAAGGTGCATGAATATCTTTCAATGACAGGGGAGAATGGGGGCTAAAAGATTGAGTGAGGGACATAAGCAGGGCTAAGAGACAAGAGCGCAGAGATATGGGGAAGAGAGATGGTGTGCAGGATCTGGAGGCAGTATCTGGGAGGCAGTTAAAAAAAAAGACAAAGGTTATGGAGTGAGTGAGAGACAAAGAGAGTATACAGGTCTTTAAGGTCCCTCCTTTCCTCTAGGGTATACATCTTCAGGTCTTCAAGTTTCTTTTCATATATCTTCTGGTGCAGACTCCATACTATTTTGGTTGATTTCCTCTAAACCACTTTAAGTCTTTTTATATCCTTATCAAGATATGGTCTCCAAAACTGAACACAGTTCTCCAAGTGAGGTCTCACCAACAGCCTGTACTGGGGCATTTTCACCTCTTCCTTTCTGCTGGTTATGCCTCTCTCTGTGTAGCCCAGCATTCTTCTGGCTTTGGTCACTACTTTGTCATATTATTTTGCCACCTGGAGGTTCTCAGAAATTTTCATCTGAGGTTTTTTTCCTGATCTACACACATCAATCTCTTGCCTCCAATTGCATACAACTACTTTGAATTTCTGTACCCCAAGTGCACTACATTGCACTTCTTTACATTAAAGCCTAACTACCAAGCATCAACCAATGTTGTTAACTTTTGATTGTCTCCACTTGGTCTTTTTGTGGATGCAAAAAGATTTTTAACAAACTTACCTTGGTCTTTTCCTTGTAGATACCAAACAATAACAGTTTCAGTTTCAAGAGTGCTGTGTATGATTATCTACGTTTCATTCCTTGGAAGGAAATAATGTCACCAATTGAGATGACATTTATTGCACCTGCCCAACCTGCACCAAGCACTCGTAGAGCAGGCTTCTAACACCTGTGCTACTACTACTACTCCTATTACATCATTTGTATAGCACTACAAGGTGTGCGTAGCACTGTGCTACCAGTGCTGGGGAGGAATGGCCCCATACAACCTAGTTGCTGCCCAAACATGTGCTACCCGGGTAACATAGGTTTTTAGCGCAGGGTCCTGTACTATTTTTTTTAGCATGACGCTGATACCACATGAGTAGAATAATGGGTACGCTACTCATCAAACTGATTGACAGGTGAGATAAGGATGACAGGAGCCAATCAGCGCTCACTTCCGGTGTATGTCCTGCCTCAGGCCGTGCCCCTCAAATAGAAGTGAATAGTGAGTAAGCCCCGCCCATCCATGCCCCCAGGCGTGGCCACAGTCCCACTTTGACACCCACCCACTCCACCCCCAAGGATGACATCAGCCAATCAGCGCCCACTTCTGGGTTTGTGCCACACCCACACCCTGCCCCACAATGTTGGCATTAGCCAATCAGTGCCCACTTCTGGGTTTGTGCCACAACCACATCCTCCCACCCTCAACCACACCCCAGCCTACATCATTGAAAATGACATCACCGGAAACAGGGTGTCATCGGAAATGGACAGTGTCGCTTTTCGATGACATCAGTGGAAGCAGAGTGACTGATTACAGAAATGTGTTTTGCTTCTGGTTAATGCTGACATAGGCAAAAGCAGGAACCTTGGAAAACAAAAAAAATGCTTTCTCTCCCCCACTGCCCCAGTTCTTTTTTCTCACAAAGCAGTGCAATGCTTTTATGTGTATTGCAGGCTATTTAGAACTGATTGTTAAAAATAATCCTTTGGTAACAGCAGCAGGAACACAATGCAGAGACACAGCACTTGGGTATACATGCTTTTCTTTCCAAAATGTTAAGCTGCAATTAACACATCTTTGTTAGAGAAACTAGTGCTGTCCATGTGATAGAAGTTTGCTTTTAAGACCTCACTGTTAGAGAGACATATTCTGGCAGTCCTGTAGTTCAGACTGAACTACAGAGACAGAGTTCAAATCCCACAAGAGCTATTTTTTAGTGGCTTTGAAAAAAAACAATACAGAGAAAACAAGTCTGGGCATGCTTCTAGGATATGGTAAGTAACATGTGATTGGTAGAAAGAACAGGCTATACTTTAAAACACACAGGATTTGTGGAATAAATCCATTCTGAAGATGTTAGAAAAATAAAAGGAATAGTCAAAACACGGCAATCATGAAGGAAACCTTATTGAAGAGCATTTACTATGACCCGAAAGCAATAGGGAGCTTTGGGGGCATAAATCCTCTACATCAAGCTGCTAAAAAGCATGATAAAACAGTCAACAGAAACGATGTAGTTAGATGGGCTACAGGACAAGATGCTTATACTTTACACAGACCTGCTAGGGTCCATTTTAAAAGAGACAAGACGATCGTGTCAGATGTGGATGCGCAATGGCAGGCTGATTTAGTTGATATGGCAGCCTTGTCCCAGGTAGACATCCTGTCAAAATATGCTTGGGCTGCAAGTTTAAAATCGAAAACCGGTCATGAAGTTGCTAAAGCCTTTGAAAAATGATTTAATCTAGGTCGTATACCTGAAAAAATACAGACAGACAAGGGTAAAGAATTTTAAAATAGGTCCCTGAAGAATTTATTAAAACAAAGAGGGGTTCATCATTTTGTAACCAATAATGATGTTAAAGCAGTGGTGGTAGAAAGGTTTAACAGGACTTTGAAATCCAAAATGTGGCGTTATTTTACTACACACAACACCTTTAGGTACCAAGACGTACTGCAGGCTTTTGTGCACAGCTATAATTGCAGTTTTCACAGAACAATAAAGATGAAGCCTATAGATGTGACATACACAAATTCATTTTAGGGCGCGGGCAGGGTCCCGGCGCCCGCTCGTAACCGGGTGCTCGGCCCGCGCGGGACCCTGCGCGTTCTGTTTCGGGGGGTTGGAGGTGCGCGGCGGGCGAATTCCGCGCGCGTCATTTAAAAATAAGTGGCTCCGCTCTGGATTGGTCGAGCGGAGCCAATCAGGGTCCACGGGGTAGGCATTTGCTTCGGCGCTGGCGGCATGGCCGAAGCACATGTGGCCTGGCTGTCTGAGTGGCAGGATCGTCTCTCGGAGTTTGCGGTGGCTGCTGGAGGCCTTGGGGTCAGAGGGCCTCGGGAGCTGCAGGATCGTGCGTCCGGTTTGTCGGAGGCCTCGGGAGCCTTGTGTCGGCGGTCCTTGGGGGCGCGGCGGGAGCAGAAGCGGCTTTACCGCGGACCCTCCTGAGCGGTTGCCAGACGGCGGAGGTTGGAAGGCGAGTGTGCGACGGTGCAGGGGGTTTCCTAACCTAAACTAATAAAATAATATTGGGAGGGGGCAGCAGTCAGACAAGGACTGGGGCGTCAGCGGCAGGGCCGGTCTGTGGGGGGGTGGTACTAAAAAAAAACAAAAAAACAAGAAGAACATGGCTGGAGGGGGATGAGGGGCTAAGCGGGGGGCTGCAGTGGGGCGGGGGAATGGAAAAGGGGCATGAGTCAGCAGTGAGGGGGAGGTCGGGGCCAGGAGGCCCGGGGAGGGGGGGATGCTGGGGGGAGGGGTAGGGGGTCTGGTTAGTGGCAGTGGGGCCCCTTCTGCGGTGAGAAGAGTGGGGCAAGGGGGCTCAGCTGGTGGCACTAGGGGGGATCACAGCGGGGGGCTGGGGGGACGGCAGCTTCGACACCGGCACCTGTCGGGGGTCGGGCTGGGGTAAGAGATGGGGAGGTGGTTAGGGGGTTAGCAGCGGGGGACGTGGGGGCGGAGGGGCCCGGGCCTGGATGGGGGGTAGCCGCAGGGGGTGGTTGGGATGCCAGCCAGCTTGGAGCCGGAGGAGCAAGCATGTGCTCCCCGGCTGGCTTTGTGATGGTCCCGGGTGTTTGTCTGCCGCCGGGTACACCAGGGGTTTGGGAGAAGTGGTTGGCAGGCGGGCAGGGGTCTTCCAGGGTGGAGTGGTTGGGGGCCTGGCAGTCTTGGTCTCTGGGGTTTCTCCTCTCTGTTCCCCGTTTTTGTCTCCACAGGTGACGTTTTTGGCCACCCAGCGAGGGGCCCCTCCTGCAGTCAATTTGTCTGGAGTGGTGAGTATGGAGTCCGCGGCGGGCGTACCATGTGGGGCGACGAGCGATGATGGCCAGGCGCACAGAGCCGGTGTGCACCAGCAGGCGGAGGATCCTTGTGCGGGGCAACGGGCGACGTCCACGGAAGCAGCGGTTGGAGGCAGGGCGGGTGAGTATTCGGAGGCCGGGACAGGGGAGCTTGAGGCGCAGAGGTCGCGTGCAGAGCGGTCATTGAGGGCGTGCAAGAGGAGGAAACAGACCTGTCGGCATAGACGTAGCTCTGACTCGACATCCTTGTCGTCGTTGGATAATTCAGAGTCTTCAGGGGAGGGCCCTACGGGGTTGGTGGCGGCGGAGGGTGGTGCGTCGGGTGCGGCAAGTGCAGGTTCAGCCTCGCTCGCGGCCTTATCTGAACTTTGGGAAGGCGTTCCAAAGAAATTGCGGCAAAAAATTAAAAAGAGGAAGTATATTGATATTTTTCGCTTGCTGGAGGGTAGGAAGCTTTCGGGGGATAGCAAAAAGAAGCACAGGGAGGACGAAAAGGCTGGGCGAATTTGCAAGGTCTCGCGCAACGTGGTAAATTGGATTAGAGCGTTCCTGTGGCTGGCAAGTGTGTGGGGGCATCAGTGGCCGGAGCATTATGGCAGTTTGCTTGCTTATGCCGACTCGATTCTGGAAGTGTCGCAAGTGCACGACGGCTGGTCGTGGCTGAATTACGACAAAAAATTTCGGGACAAAATGGAGGAGAATCGGTTATTACATTGGGGGACACAGGACATTAATCTGTGGTTAACCCAGATGTCGGTCAAGCCGGGTGGGGGAATAGGGGGGGGGTAAGGCAGGGCAAGGGGCTGCCGGTGGGACAGGGTGTCCCTTTCGGAGTGGGGCCTCTGCTGGGACGGCGAAGCCGGCCCCGGCGGGGGCCGGTGACGTTTGCTGGAGATATAATAGGTCCACGTGCCCCTTTCCAGACTGTAAGTTCCGGCATGCGTGTTCCGTGTGTGGGGGCCCCCACTCGGCCATGAAATGTGTTAAGAAAGTTGCCGGGTCGCCCTCGGGGCTTGGTCCCAAGTAAGGGTGTCAGCATGGAAGTGGCTCCCTCTCCGATTCGGGTGCTGGTGTTGCACAGTTGGCTGCGGGGGTACCCTAGGAGGAGGGGTAGGTTAACGTTGGAATTAGGTTTTCAGTTTGGTTTTGTGATTCCTGTTCAAGGCGTGGTAACAGGTTCGGTGGCGCGGAATTCCTCAAGCGTGCGGCGTTGGGCAGGTGTGCCATGTGAGAAGTTAGCGGCCGAGTTAAAGCTAGGTCGGATAGCGGGGCCGTTCTCGCAACCGCCATTTCCGAATTTTAGGGTGTCCCCCCTGGGAGTCATACCCAAGAAGGAGGCGGGTAAGTTCCGGCTGATTCACAATTTGTCTTATCCGTTGGTGGCATCGGTGAACGAGCTTATCCCCAGGGAGTTCTGTACGGTGCGGTATGCCTCATTTGATATGGCGGCAGAGCTCTTTTCACGGGCTGGTCGTGGGGCTTTGCTGGCTAAGGTGGATATAGAGTCGGCTTTTCGCTTGTTGCCGGTTCATCCGTCGGCATTTAGGTGGCTGGGTTTCCAATTCGAAGGCACTTATTGAAGAAAACTCCATGATCTGACCACAATACCTCGGCTCTTTAGGTCTCTGGTCCATCAGTAGTGAGAGACAGGCAGAGAGTAATACAGAACACAACCACACACACACAAAGTGCTATTTTCTTTGAGCTCAGAGGGAAGACAATAAGCGGACTATGAACAGGCATAATTCCAGGCTTATTGAATTCATAGTCCTCCTTGTGAAAAGCTCCTTTTTATTAGAGAAAAAGAGGAAGTTACAATCATTTATTATAACCATGAAATAACACAAGGTGTCGCCAAAGTTCTTTTTACAGAGTAAGATCTGATTACAGTGATTCACTTAATTATGGCAAAATTAGCTATAAGTTCAAAAGTTGCAAAAATTATGTTGTGTCAGCAGGGACTTCCAGCTGACTGTACAATGAACTATGGTTGCACAGGTCATAGCTTATGTTCTTTTTGCTTGCGTTAACACTGTTCCATCTATTTTAAAGACAGTTACACAGAACCCATGATCATGACATCTTATTCTATTTAAGAAAGTAGGTGAAAAGTCAAACTTCTAAACACATTTTGTATCAAGAACTTCATCCATCTTCAATTACATATTGGGGATTCTGGTATCCCTTTATCTGTCCATCCCTACAGTCCTCCCTGTGATTCTAGAAAGAATCATTACTAAAGAACAGTAGCTGAAACATGTCCAATTCCAGAATAATCATCTACAGTAGGCTTCATTTTGCAGATGTTCTTTCAAAGTCCTAGGCACATCTGGTCCATAGGTGAGCTCCATCTTGTTCGTTGGAAGAAATCCTTATACAAAATCATGTGACATTGTTTACCTTTGCTTAGCCCCAATAAAAAATGTGTACAGAAAACAAGACTTTACCAATTATTCTTGTAAGCACTACCTCATCCAGCAGTGGCCAACTGCTTCTCGTAGATCTAGCAATAATTCAGAGATTAGTCCCTCAGATCATGACACCAGCCATCACTCCAGATTCGTCAGCAGCATCCTTTCACACCATGGGCTGTGTTATGTACATCTTAGATCAATCTTTTTCAGTGACCATCCACCCAGGCTTCACTGCTGCACATACATGAGTAGTTCTTCTGGAATCGCTGATCTTTATCAGGAGTCTCCATATCCAGTAGCATTTCATTCACGGTAGTGTTCTTCATCTTCGGCCCATTAGATTCAGTGCATACAATATATAATTTGTAAAAATCCTACTCTCCACTACAGCATCTCTCTTGATGCCATACAATTGCAAACAAGCACAATTATTCATCCCTAATGACGGTCTTAAATAGTTGAATTATATTATCTATTGTTAATTACAATACATCCATAGCTAGCACTAAACTATTACATAGCTAACCTGTAACATACTTATTATTTTCATCTACATTCCTAAACTTATTCTGTCTACTTGCCAAATCAAATGTTAGCATGTGGCCTGATAGACACATTGCTTTTTCCTGTCAGGAACACAATTGTACATATTCATATCACTAATTATGTTTGTGATGTATTCTCCAGCCTTAACAATATACAAGATATAGTCAATCTGGTTTATTCAAGGGGTAACAAACATTAAAACATAACTAGCAGTTTATGACAAATAAGTTAAACTAATTTCAATTGTTTGTCAACAATTATTAGGAAGGCTGTCTTATCTTAGGTGATGATTCAACTCACATTACTTTAAACATTATCACCGCATCCTGCACACACAAACACCCCAATACCTCACTGGTCTTCTCCACTTCCATATCCCTACACGTAGTCTTCATTCTCTTCACATTAATCAACTTCACTTCCCCCCACCATCTCGTGCACACTTACAGTCTACCTTCTGCCTTTTTCTTCCTTGGTCCAGCTCTGTGGATCTCTCTTTCCACTCCACTCCGTCTGGAAGATAACTACACTAATTTCAGGCTCTTACTTAAATCCCATCTGTTCACCTCAGCATATAACCTCCCAGCCACACCCAACTGACCAGGTTTATCTATTTTTGCACTCTTCTTTGTTTTGTTTGTTATTTTTTTTAAATACTACTTTCCCCACTAATCACAGCAGTTCACATCGCAACTAAAACTTGGTACAGCACATTAAACAAGAACATTGATAACTTGAAATTTTTCTTTGTAAGGCAATGAGGGTTAAGTGACTTATCCAAGGTCACAAGGAGTGCTAGTACTCTAGTCATTAGATTACTTCTTCATTCCATTCTAATTCACATAGACATCTAAGCTCACAAAGGAAGGAACAATTTACATAAGGGTGTGTACATTCATCAGCTATAAAACCTTTTAACACCAAATTTGAACCAACTTAGAACTGTTAATTACCACTTCTTTTCAGAACAAAACATCATAGTAGTAGAATATCAGCACACAGGTCTCCTCATGCAAGAAGCCTGAGACAAAATCAGTATTAATCAAGTGAGCAGATAACTCTAGAGCTCTAGGAAGAGCGGACACTCCAGCTAGTTGAGCATTAGCAAATAGCAAAGCAGCCGACTCTGTCACAGAATCAATTCTTTCAATTACATCAGTTTTCCTTATTCATTGTGCAAAGCAGAACATCAGTACAGTGTGAGGTTAAACAGTAGCAAGAAAAGAGCTGGAAAACTGTTTTTTCTCCAAGTGTAGAAAACACGAAAACTTAATGAGAGACATGTTAAAGTACTAGACAATCAATAATTTGGATTGCAAAGACTACTGCTACCAGCCCAGTGGCTTACGTCCAATGGGAAATTTCTGAGCAAAAACACAAACAGCAGCAATAGAAGAGGTAAGCATATTGGATCACACTTGCAATTAACAACATCAATTCTGCAGAGGTCTTTCCATAATAACTAAAACATATACAACATGAGAATTTAAGATCACTCCTCCAATCGATTCCTGCAGATTAGTTTAAAAGAAACTAAGAGAATATCAGCATTTTTCTTCAGACATTTACTCATACACTATCATAATTGAACTTTCAACATTATACATATATTCGCCATACTGTTTTAATTACTTAATTCACTTGTTTGAATGTAATTGTATCATTCACTTTTTCCCTTTAAGTAACCAAACTTGCTTGACTTAACTTGACTAGCAATTCAATTTTTTTCCAGTTAAGTTACTAACTTCTCTTTCCTTTAAAACTATTTTTTAAACCTTTATCACACAATTTATCAAATATCTAAATATATCAAAGCATGGAAGATCTTCCCATTCATTCACATCAATTATAACTAGAAATACAATTTGGAGAATATATCATCAATCATTTTTTCCCAAAATATCCAGAGACATAAGAAACACCAAGGAGTAATATTTCTAATAATATTTTCAGCATTTGCATTATTACACACAGAATAGAATCAGTAAATAAATTCCCATAACCCAAAATAAGTTCAGATCCAGACCTAAAAAACATACTTATTTACTATACATACACAAGTAAGAGAAATAGTTAATCACATTTGGAGGTTTTTTTAAACTTCCCTAATAAGGCTAATAAAG
The DNA here is from genome assembly GCA_033557465.1 of Ichthyophis bannanicus. Classification (NCBI taxonomy): domain Eukaryota; kingdom Metazoa; phylum Chordata; class Amphibia; order Gymnophiona; family Ichthyophiidae; genus Ichthyophis; species Ichthyophis bannanicus. The sequence continues at coordinate 359,463,664 of CM066035.1, forward strand.
AAAAGCTTACCACAGTTGCTCAAGATTTTCTTTCCTGCTAATATTGCAGTTATGCCAAGCCGTTATCTGTGCCGGAAATCTCTTCATTATTATAACTGCAGTAAATATCAAAACTTTTATACTGCACAGCACACTTCCCTAACCACGAAATTAAAGGAAACAAACTTCACACTACAATTATGACATGAAAATCAGTCCTTTAAAACTTTGTTTGATTAATTTCTATTTTACAGTCATACAGCAACGATACAAGTTCTTCCCTGTAAGCTTCCGTTTCTTTTATATATACACTATCCATCCTAAACACTTGATTTTAAATTTTTCAAAACACAGAGTCAGTGGCTGGCTGCACTTTTAGGCCTTAAACTGCCACAAAACCATTCATGACTGGTATGAAATTTGCTTAAATCTAATCATATTTCATACTGTAATCAACTCAATTTGCTCCACTGAAATGTTCCAAGGGAGAACGGCAAACTGTGGTTACTGGCAGTCATCACATAAGGGCGCTTCACCAAAACTTGCGCCTCATTTCACAATTAGGGCTTCCTTTCCCCTGCCCTATATCACTGCACTTATCTAACTGAGATCTCTAATTAACCTTACCGGCTTTACATTATTATCACAATATACACACAGATATCTGTCAATACTTTAGTATACTCACGGCAACCACTGCCTGTGTCCTTGAGACTTGTCTGCTTGTTTCCAACTGCTGAAGGAACACAGAGATCCGAGTCACGGCACTTATTGAAGAAAACTCCATGATCTGACCACAATACCTCGGCTCTTTAGGTCTCTGGTCCATCAGTAGTGAGAGACAGGCAGAGAGTAATACAGAACACAACCACACACACACAAAGTGCTATTTTCTTTGAGCTCAGAGGGAAGACAATAAGCGGACTATGAACAGGCATAATTCCAGGCTTATTGAATTCAAAGTCCTCCTTGTGAAAAGCTCCTTTTTATTAGAGAAAAAGAGGAAGTTACAATCATTTATTATAACCATGAAATAACACAAGGTGTCGCCAAAGTTCTTTTTACAGAGTAAGATCTGATTACAGTGATTCACTTAATTATGGCAAAATTAGCTATAAGTGCAAAAGTTGCAAAAATTATGTTGTGTCAGCAGGGACTTCCAGCTGACTGTACAATGAACTATGGTTGCACAGGTCATAGCTTATGTTCTTTTTGCTTGCGTTAACACTGTTCCATCTATTTTAAAGACAGTTACACAGAACCCATGATCATGACATCTTATTCTATTTAAGAAAGTAGGTGAAAAGTCAAACTTCTAAACACATTTTGTATCAAGAACTTCATCCATCTTCAATTACATATTGGGGATTCTGGTATCCTTTATCTGTCCATCCCTACACTTATTATTATGACAAATGTATGCCGATGGGTTGTTCGGTGTCGTGTGCTTATTTTGAGAAGTTCAGCACCTTTTTGCATTGGTTGGTTGTGCAGAGAGTGTGCAGCTCGGCGGTGGTGCATTACCTGGACAATTTCCTTTTTGTTGGCGGGGCCGAGTCTGATAACTGTAGTGAGTTATTGGATGGTTTTCTTCGAATGGCCGGCGAGTTGGGGGTGCCTCTGGTGGAGAGCAAGACGGTCGGCCCAACGACGAAGCTGGTTTTCTTGGGAGTTGAGTTGGACTCGATGGACATGGTTGCGAGGCTGCTGTGGGACAAGGTGGCGAAATTGAGGGTGTTGGTGGCCAATGCCGTGGCTTCGTCGAAGCTCACCTTGAGGGAGATGCAAGCGCTACTGGGCTTGCTCAATTTTGCGTGTAAGGTTATTCCAATGGGGCGGGTCTTCAGTCGGCGGCTGTCTGCAGCGACTTCGGGGGTGCGTAAGCCTCATCACCATATCCAGGTTTCTCGGGGAATGCGCGACGATTTGCAGGTGTGGAATGTCTTTTTGAGAGAGTTCAATGGGATCACCGTATTTCAAGAGTTGGAGGTATCTAGTGAAGACTTGCAGTTACATACGGATGCGGTCGGAGGGGTGGGGCTGGGTATCTATTTCGGCGGGTCATAGTGTGCCGAAAGGCAGGGGCGGCCCAAGGGGGGTGCGGGGCCATGTGCGGAGACTCGGTGCGGGGCCTCATTTGCATAAGGGGCCTCATTTGCATAAATATTTGCATAATGTTACCATACACTAACTTTTAGTAAACATGCCTCTTAATGAGTGTATGAATAAAGAAAGACTAACAGACTTCTACATTACTATAATCCAGTGCCGACCGCCAGACACATTAGGAACTACTACAAACACTGCCCATTTAGAACCCATAGCAAACCTGCCGTATCCTAACAGTACTACCAGGACTCATAAAGCACCATACCCTAACTATCAAAAGGAAACGCTGCAAATATTAAACCAATACATTTCAGAGAACAACAATACATGACCTACTGGGGAAAGAGAATAAGTGGCAATGTCAAATAGGAATTACATAAACAGAATACCTCAGCTCAGTTACACATGCAGAACATAGACCATCACCAAACAAGGAATCACAATTTAGAAACAGGAAGACAATAATTAAACTGGGAATCCCAAAAGCCAAACTTGGAATGTACAACACTGTAGAAATAAAACTATACATTAATTTGCTCTTGTACTAAACAAAGCGCAGACGTTAATGATGCACATTTCCCAGAGCTGACATATTCCAATTAATAAATTCAAAATAAAGAGATATTTTTCTACCTTTTTTGCATTTTTTTTCAGCTGCAATTGCTCCAGTCACTTTCTTCTGATTTCTTTGTGTCTTCCGCTAACTCTCCATCGTCTGTTGTCCATTTGTCTTTTCTTCTCTCTTCTAGTTTTTTTCCATTCTCTCTCTACATCTGCTTTAACATACTAATCTTTCTCCTTTTGCTCTTTCCTCATTCCTATTTCATCTACTCAAATTTTACCCCTCCATTCTCAATCCCCACTTACTATCCCAATATCCGGCCAATTGTAGATTTGTCTTCCCTCCCACACAAAATATTTTTCCCTCTCCATTTCACTCTCCTAGCTCCATCCCATTCTAATCCTCCCCCAACATCAGCTCCATTCTAGTTCCAGTCCCACCCAACATCCGCTCCCTTCTAGTCCCCGCATCAGCCCATTTCCAGTCCTAGTCCCCCATAAGCCCATTTCCAGTCCTATCCTAGACCCACCATCAGCCTATTTCCAGCCCTAGCTCCCCCATTTATTTCCAGTCCTATCCGAGTCCCTCCATCAGCTCATTTCCAATCCCAGCCCCCCATGAGCCCATCGGCCCATGTCAAATCCTAGCTCCCCTCCACTCAGCCCATTTCCAATCCAAGCCCCCCATGAGCCTACTTCCAGTTCTAGCCCCTTCATGAGTCCATTTTAATCCAAACCCCCACCACAGCCCATTTCCAATCTTAGCACCCCCCAACAGCCAATTTCCTGTCCTATTCTAGCCCCTCCATCAGCCCATTTCCTGTCCTAGCCCCCCCCCACTCACCCATTTCCAGTCCTAGCTCCCTCCCCCTCACAACCCATTTCCAGTCCAAGCCCCCGTCCCCATCAGCTATTTGCAGTTCAAGCCCTCCTTGCACTCAGCCCATTTCCAGTCCTAGCAACCCCCCCAGCCCATTAACAGTCTTAGCCCCCCCAGCCCATTACCATTCCTAACCCCCCATCAGCCCATTTCCAGTCCTAGCCCCCCCATAGCCCATTACTAGTCCTAACCCCCCCCCCATCAGCCCATTACGTCCTAACGCCCCCATCACCCTATTTCCAGGCCTAGCCCCCCATCAGCCTATTTCCAGTCATAGCCCATTACCAGTCCTAATCCCCCATCAGCCCATTACCAGTCCTAACCCCTCCCATAGCCCATTAACAGTCCTAAGCCCCATCAGCCCATTTCCAGTCTTAGCTCCCCCCATAGCCCATTACCAGTCCTAAACCTCCTCATCAGCCCACTTCCAGTCTTAGCATCCCCCCATGGCCCATTACTAGTCCTAACCCTCCCCCATCAGCCCACTTCCAGTCTTAGCCCCCCCCCCATAACCCATTACCAGTCCTAAACCTCCCCATCAGCCCATTTCCAGTCTTAGCCCCCCATAGCCTATTGCCAGTCCTAACCCCCCATCAGCCCATTTCCAGTCTTAGCCCCCCCATAACCCATTACCAGTCCTAAACCTCCCCATCAGCCCACTTCCAGTCTTAGCACCCCCCCATGGCCCATTACTAGTCCTAACCCTCCCCCATCAGCCCACTTCCATTCTTAGCCCCCCCATAACCCATTACCAGTCCTAAATCTCCCCATCAGCCCATTTCCAGTCTTAGCCCCCCCATAGCCAATTACCAGTCCTAACCCCCCATCAGCCCATTTCCAGTCTTAGCCCCCCCATAGCCCATTACCAGTCCTAACCCCCCCCATCAGCCCACTTCCAGTCTTAGCACACCCCCATGACCCATTACCAGTCCTAAACCTCCCCATCAGCCCATTTCCAGTCTTAGCCCCCCATCCCAATTACCAGTCCTAACCCCCCCATCAGCCCATTTCCAGTCTTAGCCCCCCATCCCAATTACCAGTCCTAACCCCCCCATCAGCCCATTTCCAGTCAGCCCCCCCATAGCCCATTACCAGTCCTAAACCCCCTTCCCCCCTATCATCCCAAATTAAAAAATAGAAAAAAAACAGCTGCTTCTGCCGCGGCAGCATCAAGAGTGCTGCCGCGGGGCCCCCCCTGCCCGGCAGAGCCTCCCTGCATCGTAGGCTAGCGTCGAATCCCTGAACGCGGGCTTCTTTCAGAGCCGCGAGAGTTTCCTTTCTCGCGGCTCTGTTAATCCCGCCGGGGCTGATGGGAAAGAAGCCCGCGTTCAGGGATTCGAGCGTGGGCTGCGGTGGGCGCAGATGCTGCCTTTGCTTCATCACCATGGATGCATCAGGAATACGCCAGCAATTCTGCTATTGCATCTGAGGGGCAATGATATGACTGCGTGGTCGTGCAAGCGGTTGATTAGGATGGCACAAAGGGATTTGGCTGTTGTGCTCCGCATGTGGGCAGGGGTAGTGTTGGTTTCGTCTGACATTATCCTACGGCCGGCGTGCTGGGATCAGAGGAGATGGTCCCGGGTTCTTACCAAGATTAACAGACAAAATCGGGAGATGGGTTTGTCAGCACGGGGGATTCCAAGTTCAGCATCCCTGGGCGGAAGTTTCGTGTTCCGGGTTGTTTAGGGAAGACGGGGTGCACTTATCACCAGTTGGGACGGATCTTCTCCTGAACGACTGGCAAGAAGGGCTCGAGAGCGTGGTGCTTGATAAGGTTCACTGGTCGCAGCTTCCGGTTGGGGGGGGCGGCACAGGTAGTGGGTTTGCCTGTGCCGGTGGCGGGATCCCGGAGGTTCCTTTGGCCACTTGGGGCGGGGGCGGGGTGCCCCTCGACCCGGACAGCCCTTGGAAGACTTTTGCTAGTAATATGGCGAAGTTGGATAGGGGCGGCAGGAACTTGGCCGTTGGTGGGACCATGGCCGGAGTGGAGGCTGGGTCGCTTTGCTAATGCATGGCTGGCGACACATCGCTCCACTGGGGTTTGTTGGGATATGTATTATGTTGGATGTTAATGAGTTTTGTTTGGAAATAAAGCTGCGACCAATTGTTATCCAAGAACCTTGTCAATGGATTCTGTTCAGAGGATGGGTGGGGCTGAAAAGGGGATGGGGGAGTGCTGGGGGAAGGGGGGGTTCTGAAGGGGAAGCGCCGGGTCCGTCTACCCGGTTAATTTTAGGGTGCGGGCAGGGTCCCGACGCCTGCCCGTAACCGGGTGCTCGGTCCGCGCGGGACCCTGCGCGTTCTGGTTCGGGGGGTCGGAGGTGCATGGGCGGCGAATGCCGTGCGCGTCATTTAAAAATAAGTGGCTCCGCTCCGGATTGGTCGAGCGGAGCCAATCAGGGTCCACTGGGTAGGCATGTGCTTCGGCGCTGGCGGCGTGGCCGAAGCACATGTAGCCTGGCTGTCTGAGTGGCAGCCCACCCGCCCACCCTCTTATAGTTTGGCTGAGGAAGGGTGGGCAACCTTGGGGTGTCGCAGCGGGGGGGGGGGGGTTGTGCGGGCGGGATCCCGGAGGTTTCCGGGGTCTAGAGCCTTTGGCCACTTGGGGCGGGGGCGGGGTGCCCCTCGACCCGGACAGCCCCTGGAAGACTTTTGCTAGTAATATGGCGAAGTTGGATAGGGGCGGCAGGAACTTGGCCATTGGTGGGACCATGGCCGGAGTGGAGGCTGGGCCGCTTTGCTAATACATGGCTGGCGACACATCGCTCCGCTGGGGTTTGTTGGGATATGTATTATGTTGGATGTTAATGAGTTTTGTTTGGAAATAAAGCTGCGACCAATTGTTATCCAAGAACCTTGTCAATGGATTCTGTTCATAGGATGGGTGGGGCTGAAAAGGGGATGGGGGAGTGCTGGGGGAAGGGGGGGTTCTGAAGGGGAAGCGCCGGGTCCGTCTACCCGGTTATCTGCAGATCTGGGAAAGAGTCTATGGTGATAGCATCAAACGTAAGCACACCAAGAACCCCTTAAAGAAGGGAGATCATGTAAGACTTTCAAAAACTAAAGGAAAATTTGAAAAAGGTTACGAGCAAACGTGGACTGGCGAGGTATTTATAATAACAGACATTTTAAACAGGGGACAGAAAGCGACATACAAGATACATGATTATGACGGTAAAGCCATACAAGGTTCTTTTTATCCTGAAGAATTGCTAAAAGTCACCCTGCAACGGGACATTATATACCATATCGATAAGGTTCTAAAGGTAAAAGGATGTAGCAGGAACAGATTCTACCTCATGAAATGGAGGGGATGGCCTGTTAAATTTAACAGTTGGGTTAAAGCTTCAGAGACAAGCATCAAGCATCAAGACATCTGATTTCTTTCTTTCTTTCTTTTGAAGCAGCATTAAAATAAAATTTAAAAAAAAATGAATGATGGTGGCTTTTATATCACACTCCCTAGAAATGCCTCAGCAGGTGTTTCCCCAAAATACCAGCTCTAATTTTACCATACAACTAGCAAGGCCTTTGGACTTACAAGGACAGTGGGAAGTAGGACTTGTGGAAATACAGTATCCCAACACCTGGGAGAATATTAAGGAAGATCAAAAGTATGTTGTCACCTCCGCAGCAAGAAATATACAGCACCACATTATAGTCAGGAGAGGACATTATGCGACCATGCAGAGTTTAGTGGAATCCATGAATCATGACATTAGCAACATTTATAAATCGGCGCCACCACAAATCATTTATGAGCCCTTTGCATGAAGAATCCGAATAAAATTGGAAGATAGGTCTATTATTTCTGCAGATGGTGATTTGGCAACCATTTTGGGAATAGAAGCTGATGTTAATGCACAGCGTTCCCATTTTCCAGTGGATATCACGGGAGGTTTTAATATCCTCTACCTGTACACAGATATTGTAGAGCACCAGTTAGTAGGTGACCATTTTGTGCCACTGCTGCGCTTTGTTCCAACTAAGGGGTTTAGGGATGAGTTTGTCACATTAACTTTTGATAAGCCACACTATGTCCCTGTGAACAAACAGCATATTGACACCATCACATTTGAAATAAAGACGGATCAGAACAGGCACGTCTCATTTCGTTATGGGAAGGTGATCCTTAAGCTTCATCTGCACCCCAGAGGGTGACTGTTTTTTAAAATGGTTGTGGCTAAAGACTACGGAGACCCCAAAGCATACAGATATTATTATACAACACAAGCCGGCTATGGACTTTCAGGATATCATGGAGTACCAGTCATGTACGGTGCTGGTGTCGGTGGGGTGTTTCGTAGTCTCTTTAGAAAAGCTATGCCATTTTTGAGAAGGGGTTTTAAAATTATTAAACCACACATGAAAGGCGCCGCAAATAACATAGCCAAGGATGTCATGAGTTATGTCACAACGGCTGTTCTAAATAAAATGAACCAGTCTACAGAACAGGCAGGATCAGGACTGGCTGTGATTAGAAGAGCTGTTAAAAGAAAGAGAACCACGTCTCGGGAGTTACTGCAAGGACCGCCCAAGCCTTTTAAAAGAAAGAAACCCGACGGTGACAAGCCTCAGAAGCTTAACCGCCGGTCTAAGAAGAAAAGCACTAGCTCTAGGAAGCGAGATATATTCTAAAAAAACACCATGGCTTTTGTACACCACGGCTCTGAAGAGTGTGTTAAATCGGAACTGGACCTGTTTCAACTAGCCCCGACCCAAACAAGTATCGAAAAAGGTATTTATGTGGAAATTCCGCCATTATCGGCTTTGTCGGAAACAGCCCCTTTGGACTTCTATATCGCAGGTCATGGTGAAGACTACATTGATTTAAATAGTACTCTTTTGCATCTGACCTGTAAAATTGTGGCAGAAGATGGCTCGCACATCGATCCGGCAGCCAAAGTAGCACTGGTGAGCTACCCAATCGCATCTCTATTTAGACAGCTGGATGTTACCCTGGGAGACCAACTAATTAGCCAAAGTAACAACTGCTACACCTACAGAGCCCTCATAGAGCTGCTTCTCAATTATGGTGAAGGATCCCTCAAATCACAGTTTACAAGCGGGCTGTTTTATAAATAAATAGCTGGGCAGCATGAAGTGAGAGAGATAGGATCTCGCAACGCCGGCTTTGCTGAAAGGGCCCAATTTACGGTCTCTAGCCACAAGGTAGAGCTATTGGAGCATTTACATAGCGATCTTTTTTTTCAAGAAAAGCTATTGATTAATGGTGTGGATCTCAAAATTAAATTGACCCGCAACAAAAATTCTTTCTGTTTAATGAGCGGTGATGCCGAAGAAAGTTATAACTCCTTATCCTAAATGCTGCGCTCTTTGTAAAGAGAGTTAGTTTCCCCTGGAGTGCGCTTGTGACATGCGGAAGCTCTGCTGAAAGCTAATGTCAAGTATGCTATTGACCATGTGGGGCTGAAGGTGTTTAGCATACCAGCCGGAGCCCGGGTGACTAACCAGGAAAATCTCTTTTTGGGGGCAGCTACCAAAACTCATTGTGCTGGGATTTGTGGATAATGTTGCTTTCAGCGGTAATTATGCTAAAAACCCCTTCAGTTTTAAACATTATGATATTAATTTTGCTGCTCCGGGAAGCCTCTTCAACCTGACTTTCAAAATGGCTGTTGTGTAAGAGAATATATGCAACTGGTACAAGCAACTGGCAAACATCTGAAAGACACAGCGTTGCTGATTGACTGTCAGGAGTTTTAAAAAGGTTATACCCTGTTGGCGTTTGACCTTTCACCAGATCAGGAGTGTGCAGACCATTACTCGTTGATTAAAACTGGTAACCTGCGGGCTGAAATGTGTTTTGCTAGCGCCTTACCCCATACCGTTAACATGATTGTTCATGGGGTTTTTGACAATGTGATAGAAATTAATCATAGAAGGAATGCTCTTTTTGATCATTCGTGAAAATGAACACCATGCAGATCTTCCGTATTTTAAAGAAGGACCCCTGTATTGCAGATTTCTTTTTAGATGTGCTACCCAGCGACTGGTTAGCTGATGTACAAATATCAAGGAAGCCCGTGTGTTTGGTGGTAAATACACACCCACATAACCTACCTGGAGAACACTGGTTAGCCCTCTATATATGTGGAGATGGAACAGGGGAATATTTTGATTCTTATGGACAATCCACAGATAGCTTATTCTTTCCTACCAGCATTATGAGCTTTTTCAACAAGCATTGTAAAGCTGTTTTATACCACCCAATGTCCATGGCTTGTGGATATCACTGTGTATTTTTCTTGCACCACTGCTGTAAAGGGGTGCCTTTTGAAAATATTTTAGAAATGTATTCTTAAGATTTAATGCAAAATGATGATATGGTGTTACATTTTGTAAAATGCAACAAACTTTGTGTAGATCTTTTAGAAATCCGTTTCATAACCAGCAGGTGTGTGTTTCCTATCGTGAATGTTTTACTGCTTCTAAATAAAAAGTAACCCCTCTAAGGATGTTTTTTTTAAAGAAACCACTGTCTAGTCTTTTATTTTTGTTTTTAAACATTTTATTGAAAATACATTTTTTTTATGCTCTCAACCACTGGTATCTGTGAGATAATTTGTTTTTTGTGAGGGTGTAGCTCTTTGCTCTTTATCGACTGCGTGCACATTTTAGTAACCTTCACAGATGGGTTCTCTTTGAGGCATGCCAGTACATCTCTGTTGGCTGCATTACCCATCACCGTAGAGGGCATATTTAATTCAGCTAGGGTTTGCATGAATTCCCCCCAGCCCCTGGGTATTCTTCATTGTGAAAGAGCTTGGGGCTGCGTAGCTCCACGAACGGGGTCAAGTAGATTAGAGCCATTGACAAGGTTTCCCCGGTATACAAATGTTCCATTTCCCTCCCAGGATGCCACATCCTTATTTTTTAACAGTTTATTAAGCAGCAACTCAGCATTTTTCCTATAGCGCAAATTGATGCTGTTTAACACTTCTTGTATTACAGGTTCTTGAGGTATAATATTTTCTAGAGATGCTGCCGTTGATGTCTTATCTTGTGCCTGTAGTTACAAGTTTATTTTTTCTTTTTCCATATCCCTCTGTCTGTTAAGCACAAGATAGCGCTGTAATACTTCTGAATAACATTTAGCCTTTTCGTGTTCAGACATACCAGCGCTTTGCAGGATGTTTTTCATTTTTTCATCTAACTTATGAATGGTCGTGGTTCTAATATTTTCATCCCGATCTGGCGGGTTTCTCAAGCGCTCGAGTTGTTGACTAGGGACTATGTACATTTTTTCAGCGTGCTGCATTAGCGGTTTGTCAGAAGCCCCGTTATCACTGGTAATGCAAAACTTAACAGGGGACCGATAAATCCACCCGACTGTCTCACCAATTGCTTCTTTTTTTTAATGGATAGTCTTTTATCGCACAGACTCTTTATGGCATGACACTTCCCTTTTAAAACCTTTATCTGGTGTTGTGAAAGAGGAATGTTACCTTTTAGGGTATTGAGAGCGATTTCAACTATAGCTGCTACCAAATCATTAGAAACTGTATTCAGGATGGCTCTTCTGTGCTGCGGAGAGGCTTGAACCAAAAGTTTTAAAAGGGGCAGGTTTCTCTTTACACTACGAGACATATTGTCTGAGACACACAAGCATCTATGAAGGGCCGGTTACATATTCATTTCTTTTTATGTGGGATTTGTGGTTTTTCACAGTATACCGTAGTCCAATCTGGCGGGAAGATATCCGTCCTCAGTCTGTAAGCCTCAGGCATTGTGTTATTTAAATCCACAACGAGATAACCAAATGGCTTTCTGGTGGCATCCTCGAAGACTCCTAAAAAGAATTTTGATTTTCCAGGGTACATCTGCCTGGCTAGAATGGCAATCTGTAACTTATCTCTAGGGTTCTTAAAGAGCACCATGTATTTGGTATTTAAAGTTATAGTTTGGCTTGCTTTGCCTTGGCAGAAAACATTTTGAACAATATATATGCTCAGGTTTCTGTGATGTACATACTTGGTAAAGGCTTTCTCTATTTCATCACTTTTACAGGCAGAATCCATTAGATCATCAACAATAACCAAGTTTACTTTATTGGTTGGAAACATTCGTTCATCATTAAAAGTATCAGGCAAAGTATCCATAAATGTAATAAAAGGATATTTATTTAACATTTCTTTATACAAAGGTTGCCAGCAACTATAACACCATACAATATTGTTAGGCATGACAGTCAATACACGACCAGCGTGTTCTAACAACATTTTAACAAAGAAGCTCTTGCCGGAATTGGATGGCCCAGCTGAAATACAAGAAAAAGGATGTGACCAGCGCACATCCACCACGCTAGTATCCGTAGGGTAATGTGTTAAAGCCATCCTCCAACTTCACCCTTTTGTCATACACAACCTTTTGTTTTTTTTTAATCACACCAGTCTCTATTGTCCAACCCTTTTTGTTTCTTATATTACCAGGTTGATGTACTCCTATCTTTTTCTGGGGTAAATCTGCTGCCCCAGGCTTGTAGTCCAAAACTAGATCTTTCAAACTAGTGAAATTGATTTTCTGGCAGTTTTCTACATTTAATGTAATCCCTTTCACTTTCATACAGGTCTTTCCGCTTGACAGCTTGTAGCCATATGTTTTAGGACTCGCTGATACAAACTCTGTGATATGTTCATCTGAGGGTATCTCACTTGAGAGTTCACCTAAATAATCACCCAAAGATGGGTTCCAATCTCCCTCTCGACTTAGAAATATCACAGAATCTGTATCGTGGTACAGGCAGTGCTCTTGCATACTATCTAGAAAATTGTACAACTCCAGGCGTGCATAAGCCATTGTAAAACAGGCAATGAAAACATTGGTGCTACCTGACAATATACAGCGGTCTTTTGAGTGTCTCCAAGACACACAGGCTGTTTCATCATCAATAAAATTGCATGATGAAACCTCGAATTCAGGAGAAAACAGATATTTAAAGAGATCATCAGGTTCTCTCACAATGCTTGTGGTAGGCAGGTTTGTTCTTTGACCAAATTTACCCCACAGGGAATTTAAGAAAGGTTTTGCTATTTGACGCTTAGCAGGGTTTACATTAATCTGGTCTGCACGCAAACACGCCCCCTCTTTTCTAAAGAAATCATCTATGTATACATTTTGTTTTTCAGTATCATTGCACCACCGGGGTTAGCCAGAAGCCTCTTGTTTTTGACGGAGGTGCATTTTGATGTATTCGGAAAAGAGATTATTAGATTTTTGCTCGAAATGCCAGATTTCATAGATTTCAACAACCACATACCCTTTTGCAATGGCTAAATTCATCTCCACCGTACACCAAGTCACCACAAAAGCTCTCTCCTCATCCGTGTGGGCACACATTTCCTGTTGCCGTGTGTCAGCACACTTATGACACAGAGGAAACATAAGCTTACCACCCAACCATATAGGTAACACCGGGAAAAAGAGCTTTCGTGGAGGATATACGTTTGCTTTTATAAAACCAAAGTAATTTGTAGGGGGGGGGGGGAATTTGTCATAAATGATTTGTGGATGGTCTATTGGATATTCCTTTGTTTTATTGACAAAAGGGTATAGACTAGTAAAATCATAGTAGTGTATTTTTCCCCAGGTCTTGTTTTGTGGTACAGACAAATGGCATTTGTTCTACCCCCAAAAAGGGCATCTCGTGGAATCAGAGGTTGCGGTAATGCGGAATCAGCCAGGAAACCTGCACAGCCCCCGTCATTTTCTTTTACCATCCGCTTCCACTCTTGCTCCCATAGACTTATGACCTTGAACCCCCGGCTTTCCAGGAATGCAGCTTTTAGCTGTGTTTTGTAATAAAGAAAACCATAGGTCGTGTCTGTTACAAGATTCTGGTCTTTATCGTTATAACAACTCGGACAGCCGTGATGAAAGCAACCATTAAATTCAAAAGCTGTTTCTACCCCATCGATCACTGCATAACCATCAAGAAAATAAGACCCCACCTTTTTTTCGCCACCTTTCAGAGCATGTGTGATCTGTATATTTTCTTTGGCCTCTGCTTACATCAGCCATTGAATAGAGGGGGATGAATATCTCTTTGTCTGCCGGTGATAGTTATCAGGTGGAATCAGTGCCATAGCCTTGGGTTCTAAAAACATTAATCTGAACATAGTCATACATACAGATGCAAGGGTTATATATTGGAAAGGGTCTAAACAACTTGTTAGAATTTCTGATACGCCACTCTGCTCTACAACCACTTCTTTCTCTGTCATTTTCATGATTTCAGCTCGGTAAAGAACACAGGCCTGCCGCAAAATAGATACATCATGTTGGCAGAAATAAGCCAACTCTTTTTGCAAATTAAAAGTTTTATGCTGATTGTCCTTGTACCATTGTAAAAATTCCTCTTTTTCTTCAGGCAACATGTTCTCCCACACCGTAATGTTCAACACCCGGCATGGGGCCCACATCAAATTTTGATTTTCCAGAGTATTAAAAAAGTGTGGAAAGTACCCCTTGCTGCCTGTAAAGCCCATGGCTTGTGGAAGTTTGCTAAGATTCATAGGCAGGAAATTTAGAGAGTCTATAAAATGGATAGTCAAAGGTTCAACGGTAATTTGTAAAAGTTTAACACCTTGAACCAGCAGCCCTGTGTTCATCTTTTCCTTTAGCAGTTGTTTAAGAACAAAATACCCATCATAACCTTTGGAATTATGGGCTATGAATGTGTAGCCTTTAAATTTTTTGTCACAAAAAAATCTGTATAAAGGCAGAAATACATTTGAGATCCTTGAATTCCCAGTTTCTTTCATCATTTAAGTCCATCGCATATATGTAATTAGGGACATGCCAGCCTGTTTCGTGCATACATTCACAATCATAAAAAATATACTTTTCAGATGTTTCAGTTTTACCAATAGGTGTCATAAAACATAAGTGGATGCCATCCCCGGTTAAGGGTTCACTGCATAGTTTACAATGCCGACCCTTGCACTTATGTTTCTTGTCCACATAAGACTCACATTTCTGGCACAGTATCTTAGATAAACACGCCACTTCTTTTTTCAGAGCCAGATACGCGTGTCTATCTAAACACTCTTTAGAACGACAAAAGAGTTTGCAATTAGGACATCTCTGTTGTACACCAACATTATTCGCACAAGTTAGTGTCAAACAAAGATGACACCATAATGTGCAATTATGATCGTGACTACGGTTTCTGACAGCAACTACAGAAGTTGCACTCCCCATAGAATTTTTTGACATCGGTTATACCATAGAAATGGTTATCGTGTAGCAACAAGAACATAGTCTTAGGGAACACAGGTCTGTCTGATGTCTTAAAACAAACCCATGAATTTGAGTAAAGCACAAATGTATGTTTATCTTTAAATGCTGTTCAATAACCGAGGCAAGCGTACCCGGTGCTCCAGGCCCTGCCACAAATATCCCCCTCCCCCCCCCCCCCGCTACTGTCCACCAAACACCCCAACCCCCAAGAAAACACTACACCACTTTTATGGGAACAAAAACTGGTTGCAGCTTTATTAAATATTAACTATTAACAATATTCAAACAACATAAACCATAACCAGCCCCCATAGCGGAGTAGTACCACACCAGCCATGCCTTAGCAAAGTGCCTACCACCGCTACGGCCCTACACTTGCCTCCGGCAAGTTTCCTATCCCTTTCCCCGACTTCGCCATGCCCATAGCAAAAGCCGGCCAGGGTTTATCCGGGTCAGGGGCACCCCAACCCCCGCCCAAGTGTACCATGAGGCACCGGACCCCGGAACCTCCAGGATCCCGCCCACTCCCCCCCAAGCTGCAACACCCCAGAGTTACCACCCCCAAGCTGTACCACCAAGGGAGGGCGGGAGGGAAGCCGGCACCTCTCCGGACTCCAAGCCGCGAATGACCACGCGGAGTCCCCAGCCTATGCTTCCCCCCCAAGCCACGCTCCCCCGTCAGCTTCCCATTGGCTCCCGTGCGATTGCATTCGCCGGGAGCCAATGGGTTTAAACTATTTCCCACCCACGCACCTTCAGCCGCGGCCTCGCGCATGGTCCCCGTACCGGGCCGCACACAGGGTCTCCGCACCGGGCCGCACGCAGGGTCCCCGCACCGGGCCGCACGCCCGGTTACCATTGGCCACCGGGACCCTGCCCGCGGCCTCACTAATAACCAAGGCAAGCGTACCCGGTGCTCCGGGCCCTGCCACAAATATCCCCCCCACCCCCCCCGCTACTGTCCACCAAACACCCCAACCCCCCAAAAAACACTACACCACTTTTATGGGAACAAAAACTGGTCGCCGTTTTATTAAATATTAACTATTAACAATATTCAAACAACATAAACCATAACCAGCCCCCACAGCGGAGTAGTACCACACCAGCTATGCCTTAGCAAAGTGCCTACCAACGCTACGGCCCTACAATTGCCCCCGGCAAGTTTCCTATCTCTTTCCCCGACTTCGCCATGCCCATAGCAAAAGCCGGCCAGGGTTTATCTGGGTCAGGGGCACCCCAACCCCCGTCCAAGTGTACCTTGAGGCACCGGACCCCGGAACCTCCGGGATCCCACCACCGGCACATGCGACAGGTCTGTCGATGCGCTGCCCCCCAAACCTAAAGCTGCGACCAGCGGTTATCCCGCAAAACGACATACTCTAGAGCCTCCTGCCTGTCGTTAAGGAGCAGATCCATGCCAACTGGAGACAAATGGACGCCATCACTCCTATAAAGACCAGCGCAACCCACCTCCAACCAGGGATGCATAATCTGATAACCCCCATTCCCACAAACCCACCAACCAATCTGACGGTTTATCTTGAATTGAGTCTAAAATCGCATATAAGTAAAACAATCAGAAGTGTCTATTACAGAATGAAGATTATCAGAAGACTAAGGCCTCTTCTTGAGACAGTTCATTTCCGAAATGTTTGTCAAGCATTAATCACCCCATTACTTGACTTCTGCAATCCCATATACCTGGGTTTAACTAAACAATCTATTAAGCCTTTACAACTCACGCAAAACACTGCTGCACGGATTATTTTTGGATTATCAAGTAGTGAGCACATTACTCCCATCATGAAAGAGCTTCATTGGCTACCCATAGCGTCTCGTATCAAATATAAAACAATAATTTATATTTTTAAGATCAAGCAGAACTGTTCTGCAGAATGCCTGACTTCTCTTATTCAGTCAGATATAAGTAATAGACCAAGAAGAAGAGGTTCTTCCAATAGATTTAGCACATCAAATGATTTTAGAAAATCTCGTAAGGAGACATCAGAGAGGGCATTTTCTTTTGCGGCGCCTAACATTTGGAACTCTCTACCAAGTGACTTAAGAGCAAATCAAGACCTAAACGACTTTAGGAAGCAACTGAAAATTGTTCTGTTTACTGAATACTACGGTTTTTAGAAAGACCAATCATATATATGTTGTATAATAGCTCACACTTTAATATAGCTCACAATGTAGATAGTACAGTTGTTTCTATTACACTATATCCTATTTTCAGCAAACTATGTATATATTATCATTGATCATTTTCACCTTCACTTTTTGTATTTTTGTTTGTTTTAACCGCTTTGATTATATGATAAAGCGGTATGGAAATCCAATTAAATAAATAAATAAATAAATAAATAAATCTTAGTCAGCCATCGCGACCACCGTCGCTGGCTCCAGCATGCTGGCCGAGGGATAATGTCCGACCACAACAATATTGTCCCAGGGAATATTTGCAAAACCACTGCCAAGTCGTCCTGTGCCGCTCTAATCAGCTGACGACAGGACCAGGAGACAAGGTCATTGCCCCCCAAATGCACAATCAGCACTTCCGGCTGCCGCGACGTCCTCATGTGGTGCCGTAGCAAAGGTAGCAAGCTGCAGCCAGCGGAGTCCTCGCTGCCCCAGCCATGAAACCGACACCACCGCAGGATCCATCCGCAAATTCAGGCCCCCAGGCTGAATGGCAGCATGCTCACCAGCCCAGTGGACAAACGAATAACCAACCACCAGGCACCACCAGGCACAACACCCCCATCTGAAAAACAAATGAACAGTTAGTATCCCCCACCCCCAAACCTAGCCAACCCCTCATAGCCGAATGTAACCCTTGAAAGCCCGTGACCGCCACCGGCCTATACTCAATGCCTTCATCATCGGACATTCCGGCCCCCGCCGCACTAGTAGCCGCGCCTATACAAAAAGAGTGAGGAGCAAAGCAAATGGGGTCCTCCCCCTAAGCACCGCCGTTACCTGGAAACGGGTCAACATCCGTGCATTCTCATGCAGAAAAAGAACCCCGACCCGCTCAGGACGCACCCTCAAGTACGTCCTCACTGCCAGCACTGGGCACGAAACAAGTCCCGCGACCTCCCGCAATATGACCCACAGACCCCTTCCCCGCTGATCAGTCTTGGATTTCTCCAAAAGGATCCGCATCCACCTGCCTTCCAAATGCACATGGTGCCTGTGTAAGCCTCCCCAACCCCTGGCCTGCTCGAATTCGCCACCAGCTCCCCAATACGAAAAGCCCCGAAAAAAGCGAGACAAAAAACAGCCCAGAATAGCAAAACCTCGAAATGGGAAGAAGCCACCTGAGGCAATACTGCCAGGAGGCGCACAAGCAGCTCATGTGTAATTGGCCTACGCTGATCCGCGGAGTACGGCAGAAGCCGCTCCCACCCCCGCAGAAGGCGACGCGCCAAAACTCCCCCCGAAGTAGATCCCCAGCCCACGGCGCTCGCAAAAAAGTTAAACCCCGCTAACTGCGAACGCATCACCGCTATGGACAGCCCGCGACCTCTGGCATCCACTATATAACTGCCATTGAGGGCATCAGGCACCCTACCCACCAGCCACCCCCTCTCCCTTAAAAACTCGGCCACCTGGTCACAACCACGCTGGTACACCAACCACGTCCCAGCCACCACCGAACTTCGCAGCAAGCTCAGCATCCCTCCAGGCCAATGCTCCATAATGTCTCTGGGACTACGGATCCTTCTCTGTCCGCCTCTGGGGCCAGTGCACGGAACCGCTCCCACTGAAAACGAGAAAGAGCATCAGCTATCTGATTACTGCAACCAGGAAGGTGCCAGGCACAAACAGATACATTCAAATATAAACATGCTAATACCACTTCCCGCATCAACCTAGTCACCCGTAAGCACTTGGGTGAGAAACGATTAACGACGCTAACCACAGCCTCATTATCACACCACCAAACTATCCGACGATCCCGCAACCTATCCAGCCACAACTCCAGAACAACCAAAATCGGAAACAATTCCAGGAAGGTGATGTTAGTGGTCAAACCCGAATCGTGCCAATTCTGGGGCCACCGATGCGCACACCAAGCCCCACCGAAGTAAACCCCAAAGTCAATGCCCCCTGCCGCATCTGTAAACAGCTCCAGCTCCGTGCTGGACACCTCAGCTCCCAGCAAAACTGAAGTCCCATTGAAATCCTCCAGAAATCGACTCCAAACCCGTAAATCTGCCCTCATCAGTTCAGTAACTCTGATCCGGTGGTGTGGCTTCCGCACCCCAGCCGTTGAAGCAGCTAAGCGCCTGGAAAACACTCTGCCCATAGGGATCACCCTACAGGCAACGTTCAGAGATCCCAGCAAGGCTTGCATCTCGCGCAAGGTTATCTTAGAGGACACCAGGACGTTAGCGACCAACGCCCGTAAACTAGCCACCTTCTCAGGCGGTAACCACACGATCATCTCAACAGAGTCCAATTCCACCCCCAGGAATGTGAGCCTGGTTGTAGGCCCCTCCATCTTCTCCGCCGCCAACGGCACACCCAACTCTAGCGATAACTCCTTGAACCCAGCTAACAGCTACTGACACTCATCGGAATGGGTCGCACCTATGAACAGGAAATCATCCAGGTAATGTACCACATTCCGCAAGCCTGTCTTCTGACACAACACCTACTGCAAAAACGTATTGAACTTCTCAAAGTAGGAGCAGGAGACCGAGCAGCCCATAGGCATACACATCAAAATAATACTTTCCAAGAAAACGAAAACCCAACAACGGAAAAGAGGAGGGATGTACCGGCAGCAATCGGAAGGTGGACTCAATATCCACCTTCGCCATCAGCGCCGCCCACCCAGCCGCCCTGACCATCTCAGCCGCCCGGTCAAAAGACGCATACCGCACCATGCATAACTCCTGTGGGATATGATCATTCACCGACGCACCTGACGGACAGGACAAATTGTCAATGAGCCAAAACTTTCCCGGCGCCTTCTTAGGCACAATCCCCAAAGGAGAAATCACCAGGTCCGGGAAAGGCGGGTCAATAAATGGACCCGCGTTCCGACCCAACATTGACTCGACCGCCAACTTGTCCTTCACCACAGCCGCAAACCGTCGCACCGAAGGCAAATTCCTAGCACTAGTAGCCCCCACCACACCCCAAACCAGGATAACAAAACCCGACTGGAAACCCTTCCCTAGCACCTCCCTATCCCGCTTCCGCAGGTATTGCTGTAGCCAGCTCCGCAAGGATTCCCAACGCACCGGAGTCGGGGCCAGGCAGCCCCACTCATTAGGCCTTGGGTCCCGGTCCAGCATTACCGTCAGACCCTCTTCTACTGCACTTAACCGCGGAGTGTCCCCCGCCGCAAACTGAACATAAGTGTTTGAATTTGCAGTCCGGAAATGGGCAGGTGGTCCTATTAAAACGCCAGCACACGTCGCTGCCCCCCCCCCCGACCCGACTTTCGGTTGCAAGCCACCCCCCGCCGACCGAAAGGAACGGCCCCCTCTGGATGCTCCCGCTGTACCCCCTTTCCCCCCCCCCCCCCCCCCCCGTGGCTAAGCCAGATCTAGCAGACATTTGAGTCAACCATAGATTGATGTCTTGCGTGCCCCAGGACAACAATCTATTCTCCTCCACCTTGTCCCTAAACATTTCATCATAATTTAACCACGCCCAGCACTCGTGCGTCTGTGAGGCTTCCAAAATAGAATCTGCATACGCCAGCAACATACCATAATGCTCCGGCGAATAATGCCCCCACACGCTGGCTAGGCGCAGAAACGCCCGTGTCCAGTTTACCACATTGCGCGCCACCTTCCGAATCTGACCCGCCTTCTCATCCTCTTTTCGTTTTTTCTGGCTCTCCCCGGACTGCTTTCTGCTCTTTAACAACCGAAAAATATCTATGTACCGCCGCTTCTGAATTTTTCTCCGCAGCTTCTTAGGAACCCCCTCCCACAACTCCGGGAACGCCACTACAGACGGGGCCCCCCCCCCGTCCTAGACCCCGACGACCCGCCACCGTCGCCCTCCTGCCTCACAACCTCACCCAATGAAGACGAAGAAGAATCCCCTGAGGAGGAAGAGGAAGAGGACTCGGAACTACTCCGCCGCCGGCAAAAACGACACCTCTTCTTCCGTGCCCCGTACTGCCCAGCACCAACGGGTGCGACAAATCCCCGCCCTGGTCCCCAGACAACTCACCTGCAGCCTGTCCCTCCGGCGCAGAAGGCAGTGTAGGATCTTGCTCCACCTGGCGACACCTCTCGCCGCGCTGCGCCGCAGTGATCTGGACTCCATCAGCCTCCGCCTCCGCGGAACTTCTCAGTGCCGCACCACCACCGTCCGCCGTTGGAATCCAATCCGGGCTCCCAGCACCGAGTCCCCACGGAGGCTGCATCATCCTCTGCACCTGTGGAGACAAAAAATGAAAAAACAGGGGGGGAAACTGCCGAAGGTCACATGGGGGACCATGCCACGCACCAATCAGCCGTCGAAGTGCCTTGCCCCCCGCTCGCCCAGTGCTCCCAAGGTGAAGGCCCACTTACCGGCACATAGCCCCCTTGAACCGACGGCCACACTGCCGCGGGAGTCGCACCCTGAAAGCAAGGAGCCCCCATCGGCGACATACTGCTCTGCCCCTGCACAGCCCCACCAAAAGCATCCACCCCCCCAGCACCACCAGCCCCCCCATCCACTGTACTCCCACTGGTGCTCACACCCAGAGCCCCCCCTCTCCTGGGCTGATCAGCACCTGCCCGCCGCACCCCATGCGGCATGCCCCCCTCCCCCTCCCCCTCCGAGCCCCCCCCCCCACACTTGCCCTCCGCTCCCCCCGAGATCTCCCATGCCCCTGGACCAACCCCCGACCCCTTAAGACACCCCTTCTCAAAGGCGCGACCCCACGCAACCCTCTTTGTCCAAAAGAACCCCCCACATCACCCTCAATCTCCCCCTCGCCCCCCCCAGCTCCCCTCCCGCCAGACTCCACCCTGGAAGTCACAAGTCGGCGCCCCGCAGACCAACCCTGCCCCCCTGCCCGGCCCACTCGGCCCCCGCGAGGTGGCATCAGTCCTGACTCAGCTGCAGATAAGTTAAACTATATGCTTTTTTAAACTATATACTCTTATTTTGTGTGGATGGTACTGAAAAGGGGCTAAAACACCCCACCCCCAGTCAATATCCACCTCCTCGTCAGGATCTAGGCCCCGAACCCCACCACAAGGCCAAACCAGCCACTCACTCCCAACAAGAACTCCCAGAGGGCCCTTGCACCCAGCCACCACCCCTGACCCACTTTTGCAGCACCTGCATTTGAGCTTCACGCTGCCAACGAAACACCAGCAAAAGACCGCATCCACCGCCGCACACCAATGCCACTGACCGCACCAGCAAGCCCGATCCAGCACCGCAAGCCTCAAAGGAAAAAGAAATGCAAGCCGGCACCTCTCCGGACTCCAAGCCGCGACTGACCACGCGGAGTCCTTAGCCTATGCTTCCCCCACCAAGCCTCGCTCCCCCGTCAGCTTCCCATTGGCTGCCGTGCAATTGCATTTGCCGGGAGCCAATGGGTTTAAACTTTTTCCCACCCACGTGCCTTCAGCCGTGGCCGTGCGCAGGGTCCCCACACCGGGCCGCGCACCCAGTTACCATCGGCTGCCGGGACCCTGCCCGTGGCCTCACTAAATATTGCTACATCATCGAGTATGACTTTTCTATGTACCAGCCATCCCAACTCATTATATAGTTTTTTAGCACCTTCTAACAGTTCAACATCTGTCATTTTTACCAGTGACATGAGGGCTGTGAGGCTACCTGCAAAACACAGGTTATTATCAGTGTTATTCAAGTCTATCAAATACATCCTTTTCTTATGAATAATTTGGCTAAATGGTATAGTCTTTAAGACCTTACGAGCCCCCCCCCCCCCACCCTGATTTCTTATGACAAGTACAACAACACGGAATATATCACAAACCTGTATTTCTCTGCAACTCTGAAGGAGTTTAGCGATCTGATCTAAGAAATCATCAGCATCCAATGCTTCTGGGTTTAACTTTCCAGAATACAAGGAATTTTGAAAAAGAGATGAATGTAGATGCACCTGTACATAATCACCAGATGAAACTCTGCTGCTAACCTCATCCAGAATATGCTGGATACCTTGTCGAATGGCGTATTGAGCCTCAGATAATGTGGTTACCCTGTCTAAATTAATAAACCGAAATTCCTCTGAATAAATTACACCATTAAACCTGTCCAATTTACGATCCCACCTTTTCACAAACTGAACATAGCTAACTGGTTCTGATTCTTCAGAGGGGTCTAATGCAAGCTTATTTGTTCTGTCCTCTGAAACACGGTGATCAAAGACACAGCTTTCACCACGCTCGCCATATTCTGTATCGGCGTGTGTAGATTCGCCGTCAGAAAAACTTTCGCTGTATGATCTTTTCCTGTAAGACTTCTCTCCCATAGTCACTGATTTTCTAACATTTTCTTGATCTGAAAAAGAAAATGTAGGGGCTAATACTTTTTTCTTTTACAGCGGCCTTAAAATCTAGGAGAGGGATAAAGTCTGAATACTTACTATTTTGTTTGTTTTTTGTTTTTCGGTAAGGAACCGGCTGTTGATTAGGTTGGTCATCTTGTTTTGTAGCATCTTCTTGGTCTAAAATAAAAAAAAGATTAAAGGTTGAGACACATTATGAAGAGCATAGCTGCTGGAAAATTAAAAAACACACGACACACCTTTTAACTTTCTTTGCTGCCTTCGTTTTGTAAGAGAGAGCCTATTTGTAAAACCCGGTTTCTGCCCGTTTTTAAAGACAGTCATAAATTCAGAGACAGAAACATTACATAACCAGTATTTTTAAAAAGTAAGATTCATATCTACTCACAATGTTGGTGTCTGAAGCACATGGTTCTGATATGGCCTCCTTACTATCTATAGACTGCGTGATCTGCTTTGTAGCAGCTTCCTGGTCTTTAATATTAAAAAAAAAACCCATAAGACACATTATAAAGAGGATGGCTACTGGAAAATTTAAAAAAACACACAACATATCTTTTAACTTTCTTTGCTGTCTTTGTTTTGTAAGAGAGAGCCTATTTGTAAAACCCAGTTTCTGCTCCTATTTTTAAAGACAATCATAAATTCAGAGACAGAAACATTACATGACCAATATTTTTTAAAATTAAGACTCATATCTACTCACCATGTTGATGTCTGAAGAGGTGCCGATCTTACAAGCTCTAGAGACTATGGGGCTTGTTTACAAAGCCGCGGTAGTGGTTCGCGATCGCGATCGCAGCCGCAGCCCCATTGAAATCAATGGGGCCGCGGCTCCGATTACGATCGCAAACCGCTACCGCGGCTTTGTAAACAAGCCCCTATGTGATCTTTTCTGTCAGCTGAAATGTACTGTGCCTTTTTAAATGAAATTCTTTGATGGGATTTACAACCCCCAGACTCTTTAACTGAAATATCTCTAGATCTCTGGCCTGTCACCCCAGCCCCATAGCTAATTCACACCACACCATTTTTTTTCTCAGACAGTACATTGTAATAGATGCTATATATCAGCGATGGCGAACCTATGGCACGCGTGCCAGCTGTGGCACACGAAGGCCTTGCAGCTGGCACGCGGGAAGGTCCGCAATCGAAAAAAAAACAAACAACCCTGTCTGCTGCTGTTGTCGGGGCCGCCGCGGCAGAATCGAGCGTGCCGCGGGGCCCCCCTGTACCCACCCGGCAGAGCCTGTCCTCCCCGTAGCAGCTCTCTCTTTGGAGCTGCAGTCAGACGCGCCGGCTTGCAGAGCGCGAAGGGAAGAGTTTCCCTTTCGCGACTCTGTTAAGCCCGCGGGGGCTGATGGGAACTTCCCATCAGCCCCCGCGGGCTTAACAGAGCAGCGAGGGAACTCTTCCCTCGCGCTCTGCAAGCCGGCGCGTCTGACTGCAGCTCCAAAGAGAGAGCTGCTACGGGGAGGACAGGCTCTGCCGGGTGGGTACAGGGGGGCCCCGCGGCACGCTCGATTCTGCCGCGGCGGCCCCGACAGCGGCAGCAGACAGGTTTTCTTTTTTTTTTTAATTTTCCCTGGGCTGGGGGGGGGGTGGGGGTTAGGAGTGGTGTTGGGCTGGGCTGTGGGGGTTAGGAGTGGTGATGGGCGCTGGGCTGGGCTGGGGGGGGTTAGGAGTGGTGATTGGCTGGGCTGGGCTGGGGGGGGTTAGGAGTAGTGATGGGCTGGGCTGGGCTGGGCTGGGGGGTGTTAGGAGTAGTGATGGGCTGGGGTGGGGGGGGGTTAGGAGTGGTGATGGGCACTGGGCTGGGGG
Source organism: Ichthyophis bannanicus (assembly GCA_033557465.1). Taxonomy (NCBI): domain Eukaryota; kingdom Metazoa; phylum Chordata; class Amphibia; order Gymnophiona; family Ichthyophiidae; genus Ichthyophis; species Ichthyophis bannanicus. The sequence continues at coordinate 359,488,794 of CM066035.1, forward strand.
GGTTAGGAGTGGTGATGGACACTGGGCTGGCTGTGGGGGTTTAGGAGTGGTGATGGGCACTGGGCTGGCTGGGGGGTTAGGAGTGGTGATGGGCGCTGGGCTGGGGGGGTAGGAGTGGTGATGGGCGCTGGGGGGTTAGGAGTGGTGATAGGCGCTGGGGGGGCTTAAACTAAAAATTGAGTGATGGGGGATTAGGACTGGGAGTGGGCTGATGGGGAGGTTAGGACTGGAAATGGGCTGGTGGGATTAGGACTGGGAGTGGGCTATGGGGGGCTAGGACTGGTAATGGGTTGGGGGGGTTGCTAGGACTGGAAATGGGCTGAGTGGAAGGGGGCTTGAACTGCAAATAGCTGTTGGGGATGGGGCTTGGAATGGAAATGGGCTGAGGGGAAGTGGGGGGCTTGAACTGCAAATAGCTGATGGGGACGGGGCTTGGAATGGAAATGGGCTGAGGGGAAGTGGGGGGCTTGAAGAAGGGAATGGATGCTGGGTGAGACTGGAACTAGAAGGGAGCTGATGTTGGGGGAGGATTAGAATGGGATGGGGCTGGGAGAGTAAAATGGAGAGGGGAAAAATATTTTGTGTAGGAGGGATGAAAAATCTACAATTGGCCAGGTATTGGGAGAGTAATTGGGGATTGAGGATGGAGGGGTAAAATTTGTGTGGATGAAATAGGAATGAGGAAAGAGCAAAAGGAGAAAGATTAGTATGTTAAAGCAGATGTAGAGAGAGAGAGAATGGAAAAAAAACTAGAAGAGAGAAGAAAGGACAAATGGACAGCAGACGATGGAGAGTTAGCAGAAAACATGAAGAAACCAGAAGAAAATGGCTGGACCAATTGCAACTGAAAAAAAATGCACAAAAGGTAGAACGATATCTCTTTATTTTGAATTTATTAACTGGAATATGTCAGCTCTGGGAAATGTGCATCATTAACATCTGCGCTTTGTTTGGTACAAGAGGAAATTCCTATTTGACGTTGCCACTTGTTCTCTTTCCCCAGTATTCACTGAAATGTATTGGTTTAATATTTGCAGTGTTGCCTTTTGATAGGTAGGGTATGGTGCTTTGTGAGTCCTGGTAATGCTGTCAGGATACGGCGGGTTTGCTATGGGTTCTAAATGGGCAGCGTTTGTAGTAGTTCCTAATGTGCCTGGCGGTTGGCACTGGATTATAGTAATGTAGAAATCTTTTAGTCTTTCTTTATCCATACACTCATTAAGAGACATGTTTACTAAAAGTTAGTGTATGGTAACATTATGCAAATATTTATGCAAATAAGACCACTTATGCAAATGACGTGCTGGCACTTTGAGGAAATTCTTTGGTTTTGTGCGGCAGTTTGGGCACTCGGGCTCAAAAAGGTTAGCCATCACTGCTATATATTGTGTATGTGAACCTATGTGGCTAATACACATTCCCCCATTCCCAGATGCCCTTCATACTCTTATCATATGTATTATTATGTAGGCCACACTCTGATAATTCACACTGTCCCACTTTTTCCAGACAATCCATTGTAGGTTTAATTAACTAGGAATTCCTAAAACACACCACACAAAGCTGTAGATTCAAAATGTTTTATTTCAAATAAAATGTTTTCATCTTGTGAACTGATTCATTTGAACATTACAAGTTTAAAAAAAATATATATATAAAGACATACATATAATTTTTGTTCATCTGTATGTTCAGCTAATAGATTCTGGAAATACAAACATTTTCATAAAAAGTCAATTTTTACAGAAATTGGTGTTTTTTTAAAGAACGATCTATAATCTCTGTCACAGATTAAACCTTCCACTAGCTCCATATCATAGTCTGCCACAGATCTAAGCAAGAACATAAGAACATAAGATATGCCATACTGGGTCAGACCAAGGTCCATCAAGCCCAGTATTCTGTTTCCAGCAGTGGCCAATCTAGGTCATATGTACCTAGCAGTTTCCCCAAGGGACACAGGTTCCACAATGCTTGTATTGGTTCAAGCATTAATATCCTGGGTCCCTTCTTAATAATGGTTTATGGACCTTTCCTCCAGGAACTTGTCCAAACCTTTTTTAAACCCAGCTACACTAACAGCCTTTACTACATCCTCCGGTAACAAATTCCAGAGTTTGATTACACGTTGAGTGAAAAAAATATTTTCTTTTATTAGTCTTAAATAGTTTACCCTGTAGCTTCATTGCATGTCCCCTAGTCTTTCTATATTCTGATAAGGTAAACAATTGATCTACGTTTACCAGTTCCACTCGTTCATTAATTTATAGACTTCTATCATATCTCCCCTCAGCCGTCTCTTTTCCAGGTTAAAGAGCCCTAACCTTTTTAGCCTTTCTTCATAGGAGTATCCTTCCATCCCCTTTACCATTTTGGTGGCTCTTCTCTGAACCTTTTCTAAAATCGCTATATCCTTTTTAAGATACGGCGACCAGAATTGCACACAATATTCAAGGTGCGGTCTCACCATGGAACGATATAGAGGCATTATAATGTCTTTTGTTTTATTTTCCATTCCTTTCCTTATCATACCTAGCATTCTATTTGCTCTCTTGGCCGCTGCTGCACACTGGGCCGAGGGTTTTAACATGGTATCCACAATGACGTCTAAATCTTTTTCCTGGGTGGTGGTTCCTAATGTTGAACCTTGCATCGTGTAACCATAGTTTGGGTTGTTCTTCCCTAGGTGCATAACCTTGCACTTGTCCACATTAAATTTCATCTGCCATTTTGATGCCCAGTCTTCCAATTTATCAAGATCCTCTTGCAATTTTTCACAATCCTCTTTGGTTTTAACAACTTTAAATAGTGTTGTGTCATCTGCAAATTTGATAACCTCACTCATTATTCCACTTTCCAGGTCATTTATGAATATGTCAAAAAGCAGCGGACCCAGCACAGATCCCTGGGGTACCCCACTATTCACCTTTCTCCATTGGGAAAATTGGCCATTTATCCCTACCCTCTGCTTCCTATCTTTTAACCAGTTCCTGATCCACAATAGTACACTGCCTCTTATCCCATGACTCTTTAGTTTTGCCAAAAGTCTCTCATGAGGGACCTTGTCAAAGGCTTTCTGAAAGTCCAGATACACAATATCAACCGACTCACCTTTGTCCACCTGATTATTCACTCCTTCAAAAAAACATAACAGATTAGTAAGACAAGATCTCCCTTGTCTAAAGCCATGTTGGCTGTCTCCCATTAGGTCATGACTATCTACATGCTGAGTAATTTTATTCTTTATGATGGTTTCTACCATTTTTCCCGGTACTGATGTCAGGCTCACCGGTCTATAGTTTCCCGGATCACCCCTGGAACCCTTTTTAAAAATTGGTGTTACATTGGCGATCCTCCAATCTTCAGGTATTAGAGATGATTTTAATGATAGTTCACAGATTACTAATAGCAGGTCTGCTATCTCATATTTCAGTTCTTTCAACACCCTTGGATGTATACCATCTGGCCCAGGTGATTTGCTACTCTTCAGTTTATCTGATAGTTGTAATACATCTTCCCGATGTATCGATATTTCCTTCAATTCTTCTGCACCTTTAAATACCACTTCAGTCATGGGTAACATCCCTACATCTTCCTCAGTAAAGACTGAAGCAAAGAATTCATTCAGTCTCTCCGCTATCGCCAGCAGTTGTCCTGGATTTCTACTGGTATTAAAATCTCTGAGTTCAAACAAAAAATTTAAATTTTCATAAACTAGGTCAGTTACTTTCATTTTATAACCAACAATCATGGCAACATTTACAATAGGTCCTAGACACAACCTGTTACAAGTTTTATGAATTTTCTGTTGTATTTCCTTGTGCCCCCACCTCAGGCAATCATGATGTCTTTGCCCTGGAGCATGAATCCCACCCCTAATAAAAAACCTTTAAAAACAGATTACTTATCAACATATATACATACCCCCCCCCCCCAAAATATGAAAAAAAACATTTAATGGGTCAACTTCTTTTATTATACTGGGTGGTGCTTCAAAATCACCATAATACTATTAAATACTATCTGAAAAACGGTTTTATTTTTAAACCTCTGAATAGTAAAATAAATTATATTTATAACGAAATGTTTTAAAATGAAAACCTTTTTCAAGGTATAAGAACCCACAAATGAAAACAAACCATTTCAATTTGATGCATTCAACTGACATACCAACTTTTGAAAGCCATGAATCAAGTGTAATCACGAAGTGCCCAATAGGAGCCATAAAGAGAAAATCTTTTTATTAATACATTACCCTTTACCTGCAGAGTGAAATATTCAATCGCATCCACCGATAGGTATCTGGCAAAACCTTCTCTCGTGTAACGAATAATTCAGAGCGAAGGCACAATATTGCTATTGTCCATTTAAATGCAACTAAACTCTTAGAGGACGCCAGCACATGCGCGCTGAAAAAAAAGAGAAATTAAATGGCAGGAAAACCAAAAGAACATTTGATTGGAAGATCAATCGTGTGACAAGAAAGGGGCTCAAACCCCCCCCCCAAAAAAAACAAAAACCAACAATTGCACGCATATATATAAGTATATACTAGAGCCATTCAACAGATAAAGATCCTTCTCTTATGCATATGGCTGACACAGGCCATGTTTCAAATCCTCTTCATCAGTCAGGGGAATTCAGGCGTGCAACAGTTTCAGAACGATTATATAAACTCTGTGCTGCAGAGTGAAATACTTGATCGCAGCCACCGATAGGTATCTGGCAAAACCTTCTCTCGTGTAACGAATAATTCAGAGTGAAGGAGCAATATTGCTATTGTCCATTTAAATGCAATTAAACTCTTATGCTATAAATAAAGTGGGACTGTGGCCACGCCTGGGGGCTTGGATGGGCGGGGCTAACTCACCATTCACTTCTATGGGAGGGGCATGGCCTGAGGCGTGACATATACCGGAAGTGAGCGCTGATTGGCTCCTGTCATCCTTATCTCACCTGTCAATTCATTTGATGAGCAGTGTACCCATTATACTACTCACATGATAACCCAGCACTACCTGGGTAGCACACATTAGTAAACATTCCTCATGGTATGATCTCTGCCACTTACCATAGTATTTTATAAAGAAAAGTAGGTGTCTTTTTATAAAGTCACCCTCTATATATGAGAACTATAAATACATATCCAAAGGGTGTATTGATCTTTTAAATACCTTTTCAATCAGCAATATGCAAATAAGTGCAATTCTGGTCACCGTATCTTAAAAAGGATATAGCGTTATTAGAAAAGGTACAGAGAAGAGCCACCAAAATGGTAAAGGGGATGGAAGGATACTCCTATGAAGAGAGGCTAAAAAGGTTAGGGCTTTTCAGCTTTGAAAAGAGACAGCTGAGGGAGATATGATAGAGGTCTATAAATTAATGAATGGTGTGGAATGGGTAAACGTAGATCGATTGTTTACATCATCAGAATATAAAAAGACTAGGGGACATGCGATGAAGCTACAGGGTAACCTATTTAAGACTAATAAGAGAAAATATTTTTTCACTCAACATGTAATCAAACTCTGGAATTTGTTACCGGAGGATGTAGTAAAAGCTGTTAGTGTAGCTGGGTTTAAAAAAGGTTTGGACAAGTTCCTGGAGGAAAGGTCCATAAATCATTATTAAAAGGGACCCAGGATATCAGTGCTTGACCCAATACAAGCATTGAGGAACCTGTGTCTTTTGGGGAGACTGCTAGGTACTTATGACTTAGATTGGCCACTGTTGGAAACAGGATACTGGGCTTGATGGACCTTGGTCTGACCCAGTGTGACATTTCTTATATTCTTATGTTCTTATGTAATAGCTTATAAATGGCAAATTTTTGTGTGTTAAGAATACCAAGAATTAGTTCTAGAACTGGAGCCTGGCAAAACGGCAGCTTAAGTTGTTAGTTGCGTGGAGGTGATTAAGCTTTATCAGTCCTTTTCCTTATAAAAGTACTTTGCTCACCTGGATAGCTGATAACTGATAGCCTGACATAGCAGAGAGAAAGCTTCAAATGTCAGAAGCTCAGTTTAGTTTACCCTCTGGCCTCAAGCGACAGAAGAATGGTCCCCCGACACCTGACAAGTTGGATGCTTCACTAGATTTGGTGCTTCAGAAAGTTTGCGCCCTGAAAATTATGTTTAGAGCACCAGATCAAAGTGTCTGTCGGCATCAGACAAGATTTAGAGCAGCTCACGGCTTAGATGAGCTCTCTGCAGCAGAGAATTAATTCTCTTGAAGAACAGGTCAGCAACATTCAGAAGATGGCAGTTCAAGTCACTTCAAACACAGCTGTCATTAAATATCTGGAGCGTGATCTGAAGGACTCTGAGAACTTTAACAAGAGGCTGAACTTGAGGTTACTTGGCATGCCAGAAGCCTTTGAAGGTGACAGTTTGATTGCCTGTATTACCACATTCTTCAAGCAATCATTTGATTGGCTCTCCAAACTGCCATTGGATTTCGAATCTTCTCATCATTCCCCACCACACCAACTATCTATTTCAGCACGGCATCCCCGATCAATACTGCTTCTGTTGTTTAGGTTCTCTCAAGTGACTCAGCTACTAATGTTTTCCAGAGAAAATCCAGAGAGAATGAAAATTAAAGATAAGAAGCTGAGCTAGACATAGCTAGATCAACAGTGACACATCGAAAGGCTTTTCTGCTTCTCCGGCAGCAACTGAAGGTGATCTTGTCTCAATATGGATTGCTTTATCCCGCTAAGATGCATGTCCCCTACAATACCCATACAGCATTATGACAAGAGCCAGAAGATTTACAGCATTTTTTAGACACAATTCAAATGTCTTAAATTTGCAGCAAGTTATATATTTATTTTATTATAATATTTAGATGTTAATACATTGACTTAATTGCAATAGTATATGCTGTAAGGTTTACAAGATGAAGTTTTAATATTTTGCCTTACATTTTAATATTTGATATTCAACAATCTTAATCAGAACTTAATTTTAACTTCATTCTAAGTAGAATGCATGATGCTGAACTTCCAAAGTTAGTATCTTCATGTCAGATACATTCTGAAGGAAGTAACTTGCTGCATTGGTTTGCTTCATTCAAGTTAACATTTACTTTACTCCTTAATAGCATGCTATTTAAAAAGCCTGGAGGCACATTTCTGATATTCTGTATCTTTTTGTGCTGGGCTGCTCATTGTAGGGGATAATTCATTTGTTGTTCCGGTAATGCTGATCAATTAATTTATTTTCTTATTTCACTGTTACATCTATGGGATATCCATCTTGACTATGAATATGCTTACATCATTGCTTATGAAGTTTGTATTTATTGTTTTTTATTTTGGGGAAAAGAGATTTTAGTTAGACAGAATCCCCCATGGTGTTTGGCTGGCTGCATTTAATTGCTATGCAGCTCTGGGCTACTGATAGGGTGGGATTAGGAGTGGGTTGGGTATTGGGAGCAACGTGGGAATTTTTAATTTTTCCTTTTTTAAAGTTATTTTCTTTTAGGGTCTGTTTTATTTGGTTTATAGGCAGAGGTCTATATTTTTGGAAGTTATGTTACTTCTCTTGGAATATTCAGAGAATCTTGTTGGACTGAATCTCCTACACTCTACAGGGAGTCTCAAAGTGGCATCTTTAAATTTGATTGGCATCAGTCACCCTGTTAAAAGTAAAATGATTTTGTGTTATTTAAAATCCTTGAATGCTGTTGTGATTTTCCTTTTGGAAACACATTTGAATTATGAAGATTGTGTCAGGTTTCAGATGGGATGGATAGAACACCATAATTTCTCTCTGGGGATTAACAAGAAGAATGGGGTTTCTATTTTATTTAGAAAAGGCATGCAAATACAAATTATATAACAAAAGTCAGATAAGGAGGGTTGGTGGGTCTGCATAAATATTTCCTGGGGGGGGGGGGGAATAATTACACCATAATGAATGTTTAAGTGTCCACTACCCCTTCCTTAGCTTTTTTCATTGAAATTACTCAAAAGGAGAGTTGATACTTGCTGTGGATTTCAATACAATTATAAATGATAATTTAGATAAGCACTCCCACCTTAAGAAGATACACCGTACTTCGAGTGTACCATTGTGTGATATGTTGGAAACTCTGGGCCTAGAAGACATTTAGCGAAATACCAACCCTTCTTTGAATGCATTCACCTTTTATTCATTCCTACACCAAACACGAATTGATTATTTTTTCATGTCAAAACCTCTTCTTCCCATTATAAAAAGCTTCACCCTTTGCCCAATACATATATCTGACCATGCAGCAATCATTTTGGAAATTTTGCTCAAAGCTCAACGAACTTGGACCCAATATTGGCAGTTTCAGAATAGAGTTCTGTTGGAAACCAACTTTGTAAGTAAAATAGATACATTTGTTAGTGAATTTTTTCACTACTACAATTGCCATGGTGGGACAGACTGGAGTCTATTAAGATGATGGGTCCTTCCTAGCATAGTATACAAGCTGAGAATGCTTCTGTGACTGTGTAAGTCAATTTTTTATTCCCAAATAGATAAATTACTTACTACTTTTTGTGGAAAGGGGAAAAGGCAATTATTGCCTTAGATAAGTTGAAACTTCCAAGAAAAAAGGGTGGTGTTAGTTTTCCAGATTTTCCAACATATCATACAGCCTCCTTGCTGTGGTACAGTTCCATGTGGCTACAAAAAGATTACATTTCCCCCTGGCTAGATATGGAAAAATCATTAGTTAAACTCTTTAGACGAGGGGTGGCCAATTCTGGTCCTAGTGCACCACAATCCAACCTGCTTTTTAGTATGTCCCTAATGAATATTCATGAGGTATATTGGCATCCACTGCCTCCCATTGTATGCAAACATATCTCATGAATATTCATTAGGGACATCCTGAAAACCAGGCTGGATCATGGTTCACTAGAACCAGAGTTGGCCACCCTTAGTGGGGACAACAGGACAGTTTACAATTAAAACAAGTAATTTAAAAGCCAGAAATGAACGCCACTGAATAAGGAGGAAAGAGAAAGAGACAGAGACAAAAGGTGAGGGTACAGGAAGACACACGAAGACCAATTGAATTCATGAGGTGTAGGCTAGGAAGGCAGAGCTAATCAGGGGGAATCAATTGGGAGGTTGAAAGCTACACGAAACAAATGAGTTTTGAGCAAGGTTTTAAATTTAGCATAGCTGGGTTCTAGTCAGATTACGGGGGGGGGGGGGGGGGGGGTAGGTTGTTCCAAAGGAATTGGGCCAGAAGTAAAAGGCAGAATGCCGGGTGCTCTCTAAGTGTGCATGGGAAGGGGAGAGAAGGAAGAGATGATTCATGCGCATGGAATGGAGGGAGCGATGAGGAGTATGTAGAATGATGGAGCACCAGTATGAAGCGTCTTGTGAACTTGACTGAGAAATTTATATTGAATGCGTGGTGAGATGGGAGCCAATGTAATAGCTGCAGAAGGGGGGTAACATGGCAAAATGGGATGCATGAAAAATCAATATGGCTGCAGTGTGCTAGATCATTTGGATCGGTGAAATGTAAACTTAGGGAGACTGGTAAAAACAAAATTGCTATAATCAAGACGAGAAAAGATAAGTGACACAACCAGAGTCACTAGTGCTGACATGGAGAAGATGGATCTGATGCTTCTAATGTGACAAAGAAGGAGAAATGATCCTTGTATAAGAAAATTAATATGCAGATGGAAAGAGAGAGCAGAATCTATTGTGATGTCCAGGTAGCAGAAAGAGGGGGTGAGAGTGATAGGGATACCACTGAGCATTGGGGAAATGGAGGGGGGTGGGTGGATTAAGCAGTGTTTTTGGATGGATTAAGTTTTAGACGATTTGCCTTTAGGCAAGTGGTGACTAAAGAAAAGCAAGAATCCATCTGTGATAGGGAGGGATCGGTATGTAGAAGAAGTAGAATATCATCCATGTAAATGTACCAAAAACACCTTTTTGTTGGATTAGGAGTGCTAGAGGGGCCAGAAAGATGAGCATTCCATCTAATAAATTTAAATCTCCAATCCTAGTTAGCACTATTAAGACCCTCAAAGAACTAAATACTCATTGTTCCATACTGTCATGGTGGCAGCCCCTAGTGGCCAAGGGCGGTAAGGGCATGCTCCATGATGTATTTATTTTTAAGGAGCGTGGTGTAATGTAAGGCCAAAAATGGAGTTTGGTCTTATCTATTTTCAGCTCCTTGTGTGCACATAATAATTCAGCCAAGAATGTAGGAAAACAAAGCTTTTATTTCCCCTCTGTGCAAGGGTTCAATTAAGACAGTGGAAATCAAAGAATGTCCTTTGTTTGAAAAGGTTCCAGTAATAAACAGGTGGGCTAACTGTTAGTAGCTTCACAATTAGTGCCAAGGAAAATGGAGGAATTCAGTTCATTCCAAACAAAACAATTAAACAAGTTTTCTTCTTATTTACACGGTGGCTATAGACTCTAGGCTAGTAGCCATACACAACCCACAATCCATATCTTCTTCCTGAGGCATGGGAATAGCATTTATATCTTCTACTTCCATAGACTCTGCTTCACTGCTTCCCCCCTCGGAGTAAATACTGTCCCTGGCTGTTACAGCTTTACATGGACTGTCTCTGGTAACTTGCCTCCAATAAGACTGGGTTTTAAGTTCTCTTGGTAATTCTTGAAACCACTCTGGTTTCTTTCTTCTTACAAAGTGATTATTTTCTTTAGCAGTGCTTCTAGGAGTTAAGCATTCTTTAGGAGGAATAAAGCTTTCATACCTTGGGTTTCTGTAGCTGGACTCCCTGGAGCTTTCTCTCCCAAGAACGTCTCTTTTGCAACAGTTTTTCTGCCGGTAGCTTCTGGGCAGTGCTGTGCTTCCTGGCAGCTTAGCAAAACCTGGTATGGATTCAGCTCTATGCTTCAGTGGTAAAGTAGCTTTGCTAAAAACTCCTTTTCCTCGAGTACCTAGTAAAACTTGTCCAGCAGGTTCCAGTGACTGCAGGTCTTCCTCCAAACCTGGTTCTCTGGTTCTCTGGATATGTCTCTCAGCTCTGGACTCAGGAACATTGCTTGAGCAGGGAGTGGCACACTCTCCAGCCTGACTGCTTTCCCCAGCAGACTCCCTCTGAGCCGCTGCTCTCGTAGCTTGGCCCCTCTGAACTCCACCTCTGTGAATTCCGTTCCCTTGGGCTTGCTCAAGGAGGATTCCTTCCTTCAGGGCTCTCCTTCTTTCCTTAGCCGTGCTCCTTGTTCCTTCTCCAAGTCCTTCTGCTCCTTGTTCTGCTGCTTCCCTTTCTGCAGCCGTGCTCCTTACTGCTTGGCTTTTTCTCTCCCACTCTGCTTTGCTAGAATTAAACTTCTGCTTATAAAGGGATCTTCCCTTTGAATCTCCCGGGCTCATTCCCAGGTGCAACTGGTTAGATCTCCTAGCCTCATTAGCTTCTGTATGGTCACTCCTGCCCCCTCTAGCTGTGCTTTGAGGTAATTGCACATCTAGATCTCTGTGAGAAACAGGGTTTCTTTTCAACTTTGCATCTTTATTAGTACCAGCCTCATGACACATCCCCCCTCTTAAAATATTACGGGCTGAATATTTATCACTATTACAGCACGTAATCCTAGACCTCTTCTGAGCTGACGTAAACAAAGCCAGCCTTTCGTGCCAGAGTCGAAGAACATTTATGTGGTACACTTGTTCATGTCCCTTTGCGTCCTGTATTAGATAGGATGCTGGACCAAGTGGTTTGACCACCATGTAAGGTCCTTTCCATCGGGCTTCAAACTTCGGAGTGGGGCCTGATACCAAGACTATTACCTTCTCAACCACCGTTAGATGTCGGGGCTTGGTATCTCTGTCATAGTACTGTTTTTGCTTTTTCTGACTGTCCTTCAGCTTTTCTTCAGCAAAATGTGAAGCCCGCCTTTACCGGCTTCTTAAACTTCTCAAAAATTGTGGTATCCCTACTTCATTTTGTACAGGTTCCAGCCATTGCTCTCTCAGGATATCAAGAACTCCTCTGGGCGATCTCCCATACATCAGTTTATAAGGCGACGTGCCTAATGAAACCTGTGTTCTTTCTCTGCAGGCATACAATACAAATGGGAGCATTATGTCCCACTCTGCCATTTCTCCGTCCAATGCTTGTCGCAGCATCTGCTTGATAGTTTGGTTCATTCTCTCCACCAAACCATTGCATTGAGGGTGATATGTGGCGGTTTTGAGATGCCTGATGCCAAAAGGCATCCCACAGCTGGACTAGGTATTTGGACATGAAGTTTGTGTCTGTATTTAAAACCTCTTGAGGGAATCCAACCTCGCAAAATAGCTTTATAAGTTCCATGGCGAAGGATTTTGCTGATATGTTCCTCAAGGGCACCGCCCATGGGAAACGTGTTGCCTGGTCCATGATGATCAATATATATTGGAAACCCCTAGGCGTTTTTATGAGGGGTCCGACTATGTCCATGGCCAGCCTTCTGATAGGGTCGGTTATTACTGGCATCGGCAGTAATGGCACCCCAGGTGGTCTTATGGAGGTCACCCGTTGGCAGGAGGCGAATGACTCACAAAAACGTGAGAACTCCTTAAAAACTCCTGGCCAATAGAACCTGGCCAGTATCTGGTCAAGGGTCCCTTGTACCCCTTTGTGACTGCTCACTGGGTGATCATGGGCTAACCTCAGCACTGCAGCTTTAAACGTATTTGGGACTACCAGCTGTTTGCGGATATCTTTAGTCCGTGGGTCTATACTCTCCCTGTATAGCAGCCCCTCTTCTCTTATAAACCTTGGGAAAATATTTCTCTTTGCTTGAGCGTGTTCAAAGACACGTGCTAGCGCAGGGTCATCTCGTTGCTCTCCGGCAAAGGAAGGGAATTTCTCCACGAGCTCTGCTAGAATCCAGGGTAGTTCTTCGCCTGCTTCCAAGTCGGCTCTGCCTTGAGAGCGTCCCTTTCTTTCTTTGCGCTTTTCGGCTTTTGTCTTTCTATCCCTCTCTGAATGGGCATTTACTAAATCCTCATGAGATGGAAGGTCATCTAAATACCTTTCAGTTAAGGCAATAGCCTCCGCAGTAGTGCGACAATTCTGTAGGATAAGGAAGCTCTACATACTACTGGGTACTGCAGTCATGAACTGCTCAAGGATTATATTATCCATCAACATTTCCATCGTTTTCTCACTAGGCCTTAGCCACTTCTCGGCTAAGCTCTTCAGCCTGTGACCTAACGCTTTAGGCGTTTCACCTATTTCAAGGTGTGCCACGCGTAGCTTACGGTTATAGATGAGAGGAGTCAGACCCAGTCGATCCCTGATGGCCTTCGTTACCTCGCTATAATCATTTGCTAACGAAGCGGGCATTGCCCTATAGGCTGACAGTGCCTCTCCTGTGAGGGAAACTGCCAATCTAATGGACCACTGCTCTTCCGGCCAACCTACGGAACGAGCTATTCTTTCAAAAGAGTCCAGGAAGTCATCCACGTCATCATTTACCCCTAACTTCCCCAAAGTTGGCGAGTCGTAGGACCCTAGTCCTACTGGACAGTAGCCCAGTCCTGAGCTCTGCTTTGGATGTCCAGCAGCTGCTTCCTGTGCCTTGTTTTGATGGTCTAGCCAGGTTTCCAGCATCTGCAAGACTGGCTTCCGCTGTTCCTGCATGGCCAGGATTGCATTTTGTTGTGTCTGCGCAGCCAGTTCACCTTGCTTGCTGAATTTCATAGCCATCCAGTTGAACATCTCTCGCTGATCCATGGCGACGAAATTTCCTAGGAAACAAAAGAGAAAAGAAAAAAACCCCAAGTGTGGCTGTACCAGAATCAGCCCTACACTAGTTTCTTTTTCTTTTTAATTTCCCCTTTACTTTAACTTGTATCCAAATTAAATCATGCTCTTCTACCGTTTACCTGGCAGAAGTGTTGACTCCAATTTTCAGCAAGGGTGGTGTTACGTTGCGTCGTAGCACTCTGCCACTGTAGTCAGCAACCTCGCCTTCCCCTCCGGATTTCCTTTGAGTCCGGTCCACGTTTTCTCCTCTGATCCGGGTTTTCTTCTCCTCCGGTCTGGGTTTTCCTTTTCCTCCGGTCCGGGGTTTCCTCACCGATCCGGGTTTTCTTCTCCACCGGTCCGGGTTTTCCTTTTTTTTTTTTTTTCTCAGCTTAGTACTGGTAATTTTTCTTTTCTTTCCAGTATGTCTTAGGTTGATAACCAAATCCAAACAACTATGCCATTATGTCATGGTGGCAGCCCCTAGTGGCCAAGGGTGATAAGGGCATGCTCCACAATATATTTATTTTTAAGGAGCGTGGTGTAATGTAAGGCCAAAAATGGAGTTTGGTCTTATCTATTTTCAGCTCCTTGTGTGAACATAATAATTCAGCCAAGAGTGTAGGAAAACAAGGCTTTTATTTCCCCTCTGTGCAAGGGTTCAATTAAGACAGTGGAAATCAAAGAATGTCCTTTGTTTGAAAAGGTTCCAGTAATAAACAGGCGGGCTAACTGTTAGTAGCTTCACAATTAGTGCCAAGGAAAATGGAGGAATTCAGTTCATTCCAAACAAAACAATTAAACAAGTTTTCTTCTTATTTACACGGTGGCTATAGACTCTAGGCTAGTAGCCATACACAACCCACAATCCATATCTTCTTCCTGAGGCATGGGAATAGCATTTATATCTTCTACTTCCATAGACTCTGCTTCACTGCTTCCCCCCTCGGAGTAAATACTGTCCCTGGCTGTTACAGCTTTACATGGACTATCTCTGGCAACTTGCCTCCAATAAGACTGGGTTTTAAGGTCTCTTGGTAATTCTTGAAACCACTCTGGTTTCTTTCTTCTTACAAAGTGATTATTTGCTTTAGCAGTGCTTCTAGGAGTTAAGCATTCTTTAGGAGGAATAAAGCTTTCATACCTTGGGTTTCTGTAGCTGGACTCCCTGGAGCCTTCTCTCCCAAGAACGTCTCTTTTGTAACAGATTTTCTGCCGGTAGCTTCTGGGCAGTGCTGTGCTTCCTGGCAGCTTAGCAAAACCTGGTATGGATTCAGCTCTATGCTTCAGTGGTAAAGTAGCTTTACTAAAAACTCCTTTTCCTTGAGTACCTGGTAAAACTTGTCCAGCAGGTTCCAGTGGCTGCAGGTCTTCCTCCAAACCTGGTTCTCTGGTTCTCTGGATATGTCTCTCAGCTCTGGACTCAGGAACATTGCTTGAGCAGGGAGTGGCACACTCTCCAGCCTGACTGCTTTCCCCAGCAGACTCCCTCTGAACCGCTGCTCTCGTAGCTTGGCCCCTCTGAACTCCACCTCTGTGAATTCCGTTCCCTTGGGCTTGCTCAAGGAGGATTCCTTCCTTCAGGTCTCTCCTTCTTTCCTTAGCCGTGCTCCTTGTTCCTTCTCCAAGTCCTTCTGCTCCTTGTTCTGCTGCTTCCCTTTCTGCAGCCGTGCTCCTTACTGCTTGGCTTTTTCTCTCCCACTCTGCTTTGCTAGAATTAAACTTCTGCTTATAAAGGGATCTTCCCTTTGAATCTCCCAGGCTCATTCCCAGGTGCAACTGGTTAGATCTCCTAGCCTCCTTAGCTTCTGTATGGTCACTCCTGCCCCCTCTAGCTGTGCTTTGAGGTAATTGCACATCTAGATCTCTGTGAGAAACAGGGTTTCTTTTCAACTTTGCATCTTTATTAGTACCAGCCTCATGACAATACCTTAATCTAAGGAGTATGTTTACTAGGTAGCAGTAGCGGCCTCTGAGCGATATCGGAACTGTAGCCCCATTGATTTCAATGGGGTCACTACCGCAATTTAATAAACATACCCCTCCTTATTGCTCAATCCACTCATACAGATCAATGGAATAAAAATCTTCTGGAAAGGGTGAATTGACAAAAATATTCATGTGGAAACCAGATTCAGGAAGGTGCACATCTAGGCCATCTGGATGGTCCCAAGCAGAATGGGCCCATTTGGACCCAATTCTGTAACGTGGGAGCAAAACGTTCCCGTGGCATGCAGAATCAGGCCTGAGAATGGCCTGACATGCCCCTGCGACCTCCAGGAGACATCCACACTGCCTCCCAGTCAGCCTGCTACATCCCAGACTCCCTTCACCCTGCTGTCCAACCCCCAGTGGGGCCAGCCAGGGCCGGATCGAGCAGCCAGGACCCACCTTGTGCTGCCTGCTGCTCCAGGGAGGAGGCTGCTGGCCATGTTTGTGGGGGGAGGTGCCCAGAGGTGGAATAAGCAGGGTGTCCCCCTCAGCAATCCCTGGATGTGCAGGGCCATCACTGGAATCGGTCCTTTAGGCCTGGGGGTCTGCTCACCCACTCTCCGCCTCCGTCACACCTCCATCCCCCGTAGCATGCACAATGGCTCTGTGCGTTCACAGGGGACAGAGGCGTAATACTGGCAACGTGGATAGCGGTCTGCCCTGCTATCTTCCTCTTAGAATTGGGCTCAATGCGGGGAAGCTTTTCGAAGGGGGTGTTCTAATTTCTGCACAATGCCTAGCGGAACCATATGGTTTGTCACCATTGCAGGCTTCAAAAAATAGATCCTCTAGTCTGGGGTTTGACACATTCCTCTGGTGTTTAGGGGAATACCAAGCATCAGAAATGTTGGATATTTGACGAGAAGTGATAGAGGGGGGGAGGTTGAGCTTCTCCTTCTACAAATTATTAATGAACGGCAAAGGGCCCTCTCTATTAGGACTTTATAGGGTTTGGGAGTCTGACACTAATTTGCCACAGGAACTAATTAAATGCACAGTTAGGCCAATGATGAATAGTAGTCTCTCACAAACATTATTTTTTGGTGTACATTGGACAGTTTGGACTCCAGTTCGTATGTTCAGAGCAGGTTTACTAGGAACTATGTAAATAGTTACATATTGTTACATGTAACTGAATAAGACCCTGTTTAGTGTACTATTCAGACCATTGTTGCTCGTAAACCGCGCTTGATCATGTGGAAAGCGCGGTATAAAGATGTTTGTTAAATAAATAAATAAATAAACCAACCAATATTTGCTGACAGTGTTTTGCAGTTATTGGTACTATGTCAAGACTTTCTGGCAGGGAGTTTGGGAATATATTTGTGAGGTGTTTAATTTTGATTTTCCCCTATCATTTAAAATTGTGCTGTTCAGATCTTTGTACCTGAACAGCGATCTTTCCAAATTGGATGATAAATTATTCGACATAATGCTCTTCATCGTGGTACAACGTATTATGATTTTGGAAGGATGTTTCTTCTTTAAGTGTAACTGTTTGGCGGCATGATGTCAGATTCACAAACATGAAGGGGTTGCATCCGTTTTTTCCAATTTATAGATAAAACAAAGGGTGTGGAGAACCTTAGATGAATATCTGATCAGTGGTTGACTTGGTTGTATTTAGACCACTGCCTTTTTTGAGGGGGGGGGGAGGGGGGCGTGTTCTAGATGTTGTACACATTCTTGTTGAAGATTATATTATGTTCTGTTTAAAATTTTAAAGGAAAAAAAAAGCATTATATTGCTTTGTCTAATTAACAGAATAAGAAGAGGTGTAAATAATAAAAGTGAAACTGATTGTTCCTGGAAAAAAAAAAAGGAATGCCAAGCATAGTAAGTAAACTACATAAATATAAGAGGCTTGAGTCCAGGAATGAATGATTCAAATGGTGTCTTTTCAAAGCCAGTTCATAACCAGTTTGCCTATGATCGGTTGAAATTACTGATTTGGGTTTCATATGAACTATCTGACTGCATGTTTAGGTGTGCTTTTTTCTCTCCTTTCTATTCCTCTACAAGGCCTCTCTTGTAGGTACTCAAAGTCTTCCGTTTTTCACTTTGCTGTGTTTTACTAGGGCACTTCCTGTGGACTCTGCCTGCTTTCACTTGCTTGCATTCAGTACTTCTCCCACCACTCTTAACATAAGAACATAAGAACATAAGATATGCCATACTGGGTCAGACCAAGGTCCATCAAGCCCAGTATTCTGTTTCCAACAGTGGCCAATCTAGGTCATATGTACCTAGCAGTTTCCCCAAGGGACACAGGTTCCACAATGCTTGTATTGGTTCAAGCATTGATATCCTGGGTCCCTTCTTAATAATGGTTTATGGACCTTTCCTTCAGGAACTTGTCCAAACCTTTTTTAAACCCAGCTACACTAACAGCCTTTACTACATCCTCCGGTAACAAATTCCAGAGTTTGATTACACGTTGAGTGAAAAAATATTTTCTTTTATTAGTCTTAAATAGTTTACCCTGTAGCTTCATTGCATGCCCCTTAGTCTTTCTATATTCTGATAAGGTAAACAATCGATCTACGTTGACCCGTTCTACTCCGTTCATTAATTTATAGACTTCTATCATATCTCCCCTCAGCTGTCTCTTTTCCAGGTTAAAGAGCCCTAACATTTTTAGCCTTTCTTCATAGGAGTATCCTTCCATCCCCTTTACCATTTTGGTGGCTCTTCTCTGAACCTTTTCTAAAATCGCTATATCCTTTTTAAGATACGGTGACCAGAATTGCACACAATATTCAAGGTGAAGTCTCACCATGGAACGATATAGAGGCATTATAATATCTTTTGTTTTATTTTCCATTCCTTTCCTTATCATACCTAGCATTCTATTTGCTCTCTTGGCCGCTGCTGCACACTGGGCCGAGGCTTTTAACATGGTATCCACAATGACGCCTAAATCTTTTTCCTGGGTGGTGGTTCCTAATGTGGAACCTTGCATCGTGTAACCATAGTTTGGGTTGTTCTTCCCTAGGTGCATAACCTTGAACTTGTCCACATTTTGATGCCCAGTCTTCCAATTTGTCAAGATCCTCTTGCAATTTTCCACAATCCTCTTGGGTTTTAAGAACTTTAAATAGTTTTGTGTCATCTGCAAATTTGATAACCTTACTCGTTATTCCACTTTCCAGGTCATTTATGAATATGTCAAAAAGCAGCGGACCCAGCACAGATCCCTGGGGTACACCACTATTTACCTTTCTCCATTGGGAAAATTTAGCCCTATCCTCTGCTTTCTATCTTTTAACCAGTTCCTGATCCACAATAGTACACTGCCTCCTATCCCATGACCCTTTAGTTTTGCCAAAGGTCTCTCATGAGGGACCTTGTCAAAGGCTTTCTGAAAGTCCAGATACACAATATCAACTGACTCAACTTTGTCCACCTGATTATTCACTCCTTCAAAAAACATAACAGATTAGTAAGACAAGATCTTCCTTGTCCAAAGCCATGTTGGCTGTCTCCCATTAGGTCATGGCTATCTACATGCTGAGTAATTTTATGCTTTATGATGGTTTCTACCATTTTTCCCGGTACTGATGTCAGGCTCACCGGTCTGTAGTTTCCCGGATCACCCCTGGAACCCTTTTTAAAAATTGGTATTACATTGGCGATCCTCCAATGTTTAGGTATTAAACATGATTTTAATGATAGTTCACAGATTACTAATAGCAGGTCTGCAATCTCGAATTTCAGTTCTTTCAACACCCTTGGATGTATACCATCCGGCCCAGGTGATTTGCTACTCTTCAGCTTATCTAATAGTTGTAATACATCTTCCCGATGTATCGATATTTCCTTCAAGTCTTCCGCACCTTTAAATACCACTTCAGTCATGGGTAACATCCCTACATCTTCCTCAGTAAAGATTGAAGCAAAGAATTCATTCAGTCTCTCCGCTATTGCCTTGTCGCCTCTTAGTGCTCCTTTAACCCCTTTATCATCTAATGGACCAACTGACTCTATCACAGGTTTTTTGCTACGAATGTACTTGAAAAGGTCTTTACTTTATGTTTTTGCTTCTGCAGCAAGCTTCTTCTCAAATTCTCCCTTTGCCTGCCTTATCAATGCCTTGCATTTGACTTGCCAGTGCTTGTGCTGTTTCCAGGTTTCGTCGTTTGGCTCTTTTTTCCATTTCCTGAAAGATGCTTTTTTGGCAACAAGAGCCTCTCTGACCTCACCTTTAAACCATGCTGGCAGTTTTTTGGACTTCCTTCCACTTTTCTTAAAGCATGGAATACAGCTGGTATGGGCTTCCAAGATAGTATTTTTCAACAACAGCCAAGCCTGATTTACGTCTTTAACCTTTGTAACTGCTCCTTTTAGTTTTTTCTTAACTGTTTTCCTCATTTTATCATAGTCTCCCTTTCTAAAGTTAAAAGGTAGTACTGTGGATTTCCTTACTATCCCTCCTCCACTAATTAAATCAAAGGCAATCATGCTATGATCACTATTGCCAAGTGGCCCCAACAACCTTATCTCTTGCACTAGATCTGGTGTTCCACTAAGGATTAGGTCTAATATGGCTTCCCCTCTGGTTGGTTCATGAACCAGCTGCTCCAAGAACCAGCTGCTCTCTCTCCTTTTCCTTAATTTCCTACCCTTCCTCCCTACAACCACCTGCCTCTGTCTCTTATACCTGCCCTGTGCATATTGCCACAATCACTCACATGTGCACCTCATCCCCTGCAAACTCTACCACCTATCATTTTACTTCTTCTAACTTCTGTGCTTCTCTCCATCTCTCTCTTTATGGCCCCTCAATACATGCTCTTCCTACAGCTCATACTCCATAAATGTCTCCCCTCCTACCAACACCTTCAAGCCCCTCCTCCTTATCTCCCCTTTACAATCCATGCTTCCCCCACCATCTTGTCATCTACCATATCATCAGCTGTTGAGCTTCACCACTTTCTCTCTCTCAGCCATCTCCTCTCTATCTCTGAAATAACCTAACCCTCTCTGCCCCACACTCTTCTACTCCTGCTCCTTCTCTCTCCCGGAGATATCAACCCCAACCTTGCCCACTCCCCTAGACCTTTGTCATACTCCCAGAACAGATCCTTATGCAACAGCTCAAATCTTATTCATATCTCTCTCCTCTCCCCCTCCTCTCTTCCTTTCTCATGTGCCTTGTGGAACACACACGCCATCTCAAACAAACTTGCCTTTAATAATGATCTCTTTATCTCTAATGCTCTCCATAACCTTTCTCTAATGGAGACCTGGCTCCTCCCACAGGACTTTGCTTCAATTTCTGCTCTCTGTTATGATGGTTATCAGTTCTCCCACATGCCTCATCCTATTGCCCGTGGTGGAGGTGTTGAGTTTCTACTCTCTCTTTCCTATCAATTTCAATCCCTCCTTCTGCATCAGTCTCACTCCTTTCCCTCTTTTGGAGTCCATTCCATTCAGCTTTTTATTCCAGTACCTCTCCAATTAGCTATTATTTATCAACCACCTGACAAGTCCACCTCTACCTTTCTCTTTGACTTTGACTTGTGGCGTTCCTTCTTTCTGTATTCATCTACCCCCTCTTGGGGAATTTTAACATTCATGTTGATGACCCCTCTGACCCTTATCCTTTAAAGCTCCTCTCCCTTACCTCATAATTCAACCTTCAGATTTGCTCTGCTGCCCCTACTCACCAGCAAGGCTACTGCCTTGATCGTGTATTCTTCTCTAATTGCTTACCCTCAAACTTCTGTACCTCACTTCTTCCCTTATGAGATCATCACCTGCTAAGCTTCACTCTTCATCACTCACCACCTCAACCTCACCCTGTCTCCTCCAATCTCTTTAGAAATCTTCATGCTATTGACCTGTTGGCTCTCTCCTCCACTGTCTCATCACCTCTTTCCTCTACTATGTTGTCTGAATCTGTTGATGAGGCAATAGTTTCCTATAACACAGCACTCTCCTCTGCTCTGGATGTTCTTGCTCCGCCCATGCCATGTCCTGTGAGGCATACTGTACCTCAACTCTGGCTTTCTTCCACTATCCGCTATCTACATTCCTGTGCCCACTCAACTGAGTGTGCATGGCTCAAATCCGGCACCTTTGCAGACTTTCTACACGTCAAATTTATGTTTGTCTCTTTCCAGTCAGCCCTAGCACTCACCAAACAAGACTATTATGTCCATTTGACTAACTCTCTTGCCTCTGACCCTCACCATCTTTTTACAACCCTCAGCTCTCTCCTCAAGGTGCCTCTGCCTCCGACCCCTCTCTCCATTTCTGCCCAAACCCTGGCTGACTACTTCCATTAAAAAATCCACAAGATCACACTCCAGTTCCCCCTGAGGGCAGCTACTCCCCCTTGTCCTCCTCTTTACTCCCAACTCCCCCCCTCTACTTCTGCTACCCTTTCTTCCTTTTCCATGATCTATGAAGAGGAAACCACTCACCTCCTTTCCTCATCCAAATTCACTATCTGTTCCTCTGATCCTATTCCTACCCATCTCTTTTGCTTCATCTCCTCCACTGTAGTCCCTTCCATCTCTCATATTCCCAACCTATTGCTCTCCACTGCAATTTTCCCTGCAGCCTTCAAACATGATGTTGTCACTCCTCAAGAAACCCTCACTTGATCCTATCTGTCCTTCTCAATATTTATCCATCTCCCTCGTCCCCTTTGTTTCTAAACTTCTTGAATGTGCAGTTCACTGCCATTGTCTCAGCTTTCTCTCCTCTCCAAGCTCTTCTGGATCCTCTATAATCTGGTTTTCGTCCTTTACATTCTACCAAAATGGCTCTTGCCAAAGTCTCCAGTAACCTGTTCCTGGCAAAATCCCAGGGCCTTTACTCAATCCTCATCCTTCTTGACCTTTCTGCTTCTTTTGACACTGTTGACCACAACCTTCGCATTGATACCTTGTCCTCACTTGGTTTTAAGGGCTCTGTGCTTTCCTGGTTCTCTTCTTATCTCTCCCATCGCTCTTTCAATGTTCTGGTGGATTCTCCTTTACTGCTATCCCACTCTGTCGGTTTACCCCGAAGATCTGCCTTGGGTCCACTCCTTTTCTCTCTCTATACCCAGTCCCTTGGTCCACTCGTCTCTTCCCATGGCTTTCAGCACCATTTTTATGCTGATGACTCCCATATCTACCACTCTACCCCTGAAATCTTTCTGGCAGTCCATGCCCGGATCTCTGCCTGCCTTTCTGACATTGCTGCTTGGATGTCTCACTGCCACTTGAAATTGAATATGGCCAAAACTGAGCTGCTTATTTTTCCCTTAAACCCCCCTCTCCTCTTCCTCTTTTCTCACTCTCTGTGGATAACTCTCTACTCCTCTCTGTCTCCTCAGCTCGCAACCTTGGGGTTGTCTCTTTCCTTCTGGACACACATCCAGCTGATAGCTAAAACCTGCCGTTTCTTTCTCTACAACATGAACAAAATTCACCCATTCCTTTCTGAACAAACGTATCCACTCCTTAGTTACCTCCCGTCTAGACAATTGTAACCTACTCCTTGCTGGCTCCCTCTGAATCATCCCTCTCCCCTTCAATCTGTTCAACACTCTGCTGCATGGCTAATCTTCTGCTAGCCTCGTCATGCTCATATTACCCCTCTTAAGTCACTTCATTGGCTCTCTATCCATTTCTGCATCCAGTTCAAACTTCTCCTGCTGACCTATAATGACATTCACTCTGCAGCTCCTCACTATCTTTCCTCTCTTATCTCTCCCTACACCCTCCTCGGGAACTCCACTTTTCTGGCAAATCACTTCTATCCATGCCCTTCTCTTCTATTGCTAACTACAGACTTTGCTCCTTTCACCTTGTTGCTCCTTATGCCTCGAACAAACTGAGTCTGTATATCAGGTGCTTTCTCTGACCCTTTCAAATCCAGTCTGAAAACGTATCTCTTTGCTGGCACTTTCGGATCTTGACTCACCTGATCTCCTTTGTGTTTCCTTACCATTTCCCCTAGCTGTATCCCATGTCTACAGCTGCTGTGTTGCCTGTCTTGACTAGATTGTAAGTTCTTTTAAGCAAGGACCGTCTTTTACATGTGTCTGTGCAGCACTGCGTATGTTTTGTAGCGCTGTAGAAATGTTCAGTAGTATGAGTACTACTACTACTACTGAGCATTCGTACAGCGCTGCAAGACATACAAGAGACAGTCCCTGCTCATCAGAGCTTACAATTTAGTCAAGACAGACAATACAGAAGGTGTAGACAGGGATAAAACAAGGGGGAATGGTAAAGAAACAAGGAGATCAGGTGAGTCAAGATCCAAAAGCAGCAGCAAAGAGGTGCGTTTTAAGCCTGGATTTGAAAAGGGTCAGAGAAGGTGCCTGGCTTACAGACACATAGCATATATTGAGCCAGGTAAGTTATCTTTCACTGAATGTTTTAACAAGCTCCGCCAAGAAATCAACTTCCAAAGGAAAACAGTTTGCACTTAGTATACATGATAAATAGTTATGTTCATTTCAACTCCCTAAATATTTCTAATTAATATTTTAGCAAGGAGCACATGGTTAAGAAGTTAGGTTCAGCTTATGCAGAACACCACCAAGGGGGATTTAGCTGATAGGTATTCAGAAAAACACCATAGCATGTTTAGCAAACAGCAGCAGAAAAATTGTGACCAATTTAATAAGCGTGCGCTTTGGGACTGGCTATAAATATATTTCTAATGAATATACAACTAACCTTGTGAAATTGCATGTTTTCTACACTGATGAAATCTGCTTGATTTCACCTTGAGTTACCATATGTTTGATTAAGAAAATACTATTGTTTAAATTTTCCTATTAGAAGAAAACATGGCATGCCATATTTGCATGCATTATGGAATAGTTTATAAAACTCATGCTGTTTGTCCTTCAAAATCACAAAAGAGCTTTTTTAGGTATTTTTTTGAGGGGGGGCTACATGGTGATATGGATTACTGCAGTTTTTTCATTGCCTGCTAAATTTGACCCATTGTTATATTAATATTGATATATTAATGTATTAATCAACCTCCAAAAGAGCATTCTCCCTTGCCGCACCACAACTCTGGAACTCCCTCCCTGAAGACATACGTGGAACTAGAGACATTAAAGACTTCCGTAAAAAAACTTAAAACCTTCCTGTTCACAGAACACTATGGTCACATAACCTAAACATACAATTTCTTCACCCCCAACCTGACTGATCCGGACTGACCCATATAGACATAAATGATTAAAGAATCATGGACCGACCCACATGGACACAAATACATAATCTCTCCAAACAACCACAACCGCATGTTATTGTGTAAATATGTTGATCAAGTTGTAAATAGTTTCTCTCCCTGTTTACCTTAATTTTAATTATAATGTATCCTGTTCATGTTCTGAGTTTAATGTAAACCGCTTTGATTTAAGGATTAGGCAGTATAAAAAACAGGTTAAGTAAACAAAATAAATAAAAACTGTAGGAACATATAATGTAACACTTTGAAATATAGTTAGCAATGACCTCCCCCTCCTCCCCTCCTCCCTCCCTCCCCAGGTTAGGAATCGGTACCATAAAATGGTTGAGTCAGACTGAGCATCAGGAAGAGGGATGAGCTGGGGTTGGGGCAAGTTGATTGGAGGCTGAGTTGATAGGCAGGTAGGCTGAGATTGGCTGTCATTAGAGAGAAGGGCAATGACAGTGGATGTGCTTGAGTGATGCCAGGATGGTGGGCAATTTTTGGGTTGGAGGGAGATAGTGGGGCACAGGAAGTATGATTTCCCATTCTGCTCACCCTAGGTTGGGGGATTGGTGGGGGTGAGGGAGGGGTTTGGTCACAGCTGCCATAGTAGAAGGAGTCAGTTACTCCTGAGATCAGTCAGAGTATGGGGTTTTTGGCATTGGAACGAGAGGGAGAGGATATGAAAGGTTGTGTGCAAGACTGCCATGAGCTTTAGGGGCTTAGCTGTACACCACTGTCTGCTGTGTGGGGAGGGGTGAGAATGCCAAAGGCTTCAGTGGGATCTCCTCATAGCTAGATTGCCCCTGACTAGCTGGGTATCTAAGTGCAGCTATAGAGGGAGAAGGGAGGATTTAAGATGAGCAATTGGAATATTACACATTGGATAGAAGCCAATCTGGAAGATATTATGTTTGTATATGGTTACAAAATTCAAGTGTTGTAAGTTTGAATAAAGCTGGGGCCATGCAGTTTTGCCACATAGTTGAAAGTGTGGAAGTGAATGAAGCAAGGATGGAAGTTGTGAGGATGTTATGAAAAGCTGAATGGATAATTTTTACCAATAGAGTTTTAAACAGTAAGTTATCAGACTTGTGTTATCATTTTCATAGTCTTGCACCAAGTAAACTTATCAATAACTTATAAAGAAAAAAGCTGTTAAGATAAAGCCCTAGGTTAGATTTATATAAATTTGACAATGCCAGTGGATGAAAAAGTTTATTTGTCTATCTGTCTGCCCATCCATCCTTTATCAGATAACCCTGCATTGTATTTAGTTTCCCCTATTTCGCCAAGTTATACTTCCTGTTAAATGTAACGACCAGACACGTGTAAACTGTCGGATGTTTTCTGTTCAATGTAAACCGCGCTGATGTCTAATAGTGCGGTATATAAGAATTGTTAATAAATAAATAAATAAATAATATATATATTTCAGAGGTAGAATGCGTGAACTGATCTGGCTGAAAACCAGTATGCTTCATTGGGAAATCCTAACTTGGGTTCAGATTGGTCCAATTTAGGGATCAACTCAATCCTGAATATATGTATCTCTGTTACAAATGCACAACTTTTCAGCTCATTTTTTTTCAATTTAAAACCTTCAGGGTTTTTAATATTTTGGTCTCATTAGGCCCATTTCATTCAAGGAAGAATACCTGTTGTGAAGAGTGTTTCCACTTGTATGTCTGTCCGTATACATGTTTTGTGTAAATGTGTGTAGACAGCAAAGACAAGCAGGAGCAAGAAGACAGAAGCCACAAGAGTGGTGGGAAGGCCACTCTCCAACATCTAGTGAAGTGGACCAGGGCCAGGAGCAGAGGCAAGGTGACAGAGAGCCCAGGTCCCTCCACCTTAAGAAGCAGTTAAGTAGCAGTAGGTGGAATGTTCATGAATTGAAGTAGTATAAAATAGTGTCAGTAGATGGTGCTTTGCAAAATGAATTGGTGAAGCAGTAGCAAAAGAAAAAGGATGGGGGGGGGGGGGAGCAAAGCAACAATTCTGCTAGGACATCCCAGTGGTGGTAATGGAGAGTGATGCCAGTGGTGAGAGGTAGAGTTCATGCACCACAACTTGAAGATAGTCCAGTTGCAGCTGAAGCTGATCAGCTTATGGAGGCTGGGTTGAGCAGAAATGGGGAACAGAGAAGGAAGAGCAGAAGCTGGAACAATGCTCAACATGTTGTTATGCTCACAACTCCTGCAAGACAATCCAGTTCTTACCCAATAGAAAGCCTACATATATTCACTTTCAATGCTCATGCTGAACAGATATGATAAACTGTATAGGATCATCATCCATGCCAATTGATTTATGTGGGTAAGACAATTTGTATGTTTCACCTTCGGATGCATGAACCTAAGAACCCTATTGTCAAAAAAGACAGAACAGCATGGACGGTAGAACACTGGACAGACTGCCAGCATTTCTTTTCTGATTTAGAGTTTGTGATTCTGGATTGATTCCCCTCCAATTCTCATACGAGAGATGGAAAGGACAACAGTGGAGGAGATGGGGCTTAGGAGATGGATAGCACTAGGATCAGAGGAGCAGGTAGTGAGTTTGGAGGAGGAAAGAAGGTGTGTGGTTTCTTCAGAGATCTTAGAAAAGGAAGAAAGGGTAGTGGAGGTAGGGGGGAGGAAAGCTGGGAGTGAAGAGAAGGAGGAGGTGAAGTAGCTGACCTCGTGGGGAATTGGAGTGTGATCATGTGGATTTTGTCATGGAAATAGTCAGCCAGGGTTTGGGCAGAAAGGGAGGAGGGGTCGGAGGTGGAGGCATCTTGAGGAGAGAGTTGAGAGTTGTAAAGAGACAGGGAGAGTCAGAAGAAAGGGTTAGTCAAATGGACATAATAGTTTTGTTTGGCGAGTGCTAGGCCTGACTGGAAAGGGACCGGCATGAATTTGAAGTGTAGAAAGTCTGCAAGGGAGTGGAATTTGTGTTCAGCTGTATGGGCACAGGAACATAGATATTGGGTAGTAGAAGACAGCCAGGGCTGGGGTATAGTACGCGTCACAGGATGTGGCATGGTTGGAGAAAGATCATCCAGAGCAGAGGAGAGTGTAGCATAATAGGAAGTTACTGCCTCATGAACAGACTCAGATGACATAGTGGAAGAAAGAGGTGATGAGACAATGGAGGAGATTTCTAAAGAGGTTGGAGGAGACAGGGCGAAGCTGAGGTGGCAGGTCATGAAGTGTGAAGCTTAGCAGGTGATTGTCCGATAAGGGAAATACTGAGGTACAGAGGTTTGAGGGTAGGCATGACACCAAGCATGCAGGACTGTCTTCGAGCCCTTTGCCATTCCCCTTCCCCTCCCCCTCCCTCCCCCCCCCCCCTTTATTCACTTCCTTGAAAAATAATGGCCCGATCCATCATTTCTTTCTTAAACTGCTTTATTAGTGGATCTTTTCAGGCTATAGCTTGCGGATACACAGTCGCTTTGACCATTAACAACAATGATCATTATAATCACAGTAAAACCATAGGAACATGATGGGTAACAATGAGTAAACAATGAGTACACACTGATCTTAGGCTAGCTAATATTGAAGGGCAACGCCATCCTAGCTGCCAGGTCACCACCCCATTACACCACCTCGTCACCAACCGCTCTGGGTTGGTGCCCGGATGGCCCCCCACTCCCAGTAATCGAGGCCAGGCACCCCTGGTGCCTGGCTTCCCCCTTTTTTGCCGGGCTCAGGCACCCCCAGCCCAGTACCTGGGCCCCCCTTTTCTTTTCTGGGGTACCCCTTCCCTATCGCTGAGGTCACATCACCAGGAGGGCCTGCAGCCCAACTCAACCCATAGTGAGTACCGAACCGATGACCCGCCTCAGCCCCTCTATGAACATTTTCAGGCCAATTTTGTTCGGGTGAACCCCATCCCCAGAGTACATGGTCCCCCCCAGGATGCCCCGATGATCCACCACAACCCCTCCCACTGCTTGCACCAATGTCCCGAACTCCTTATTCAACTGCCTCTTGCTTTTCTTGATAAGCCTTGGGTGATCCGCTACCCTCCACCGCTGCCGCGGGATGATGGGGGACCAGATGACCCCTGCCCCCAGCTCAGTGTGCATCCAGACCACATCCACCTTGATCCCAATGTTAAGATTGGTGCCCTTTCTGGACACCAGATCATTACCACCCTAGGTTGAGGACCACAAAGTCCGATGGGCGGCTGACCCGACTCCGGCTGGCAAGGGCGGGCCTCAGTTGATCCCATCGCATCCCCCTTTATCCCATCCACTGTATACAGACACTGTCGGGGTAGAAGCCGAGCTGCCTGCCGTAGTGCTGTTCTGCTGCTTTTCACCCAGCCCAGTAGACATAGGAATGTTCCACAATCCAAAATGAAATCGCTCTGAGACCTAGTGAGCAAGAAGTAGAGCAGTGTCAGCAAGTGTCAGTGGTGTGTAATGTACAGCTTGTACCAGTTGGAAGCCCACCTCCCGATAGCCTGCATCTGCTCATCCCCAGGTTCAGTCTGTGGGCCATGATGGCCACCCCGATTCTAAAGGAGTGTAGAGTCAGCCCCTTTGCGTCATACCCTGCTGCCTTAACTGCCCACAGCGAAAGTGCCTGGAGCTGGTACTGTGAGAGACAGGAACCATCCTCATGCCAGATCAGGGGCTTCCCAACTGGAGGGTGCACCCGCAAATACGCATGCATGGCCTAGACCGGGCAAAGCTCCTGGACCGCTGTTTTTGTGTTTGCTGTTTCCGTGACTGTTTTTGTGTCCGCTGTAGCATTTAGCCATATTCCCCAATCAGTTTGACTTTGACCTAGCCAGGAACAGGCGTATCCTGTCTCCTACAATCATATCACCCCCCGCCTGGATAGCAGCGCCGGCTGTGTCCACCCTGGACAGAGGCAGGACCTCACTCATGCGGAAGGCCTCGAAGAACATCAACAGAGTCATCAGCTGAAACAGTTTTTCTTCTAACCCATTCTTGGTGATAGCCGCTACCTGCCGGATGACCTCACCCAGCATGGGAAGAGAGACGGACTGGTGACCATCAGGCTACCTTGTTGACTCCCTTGCCCAGCCTTCCATCACCTTCCAGACCAAAAACTCCTACATCATATCACCACATCCCCCCAATTTGAGAAAGGCTACCCCTGCCAGCACCATCCTGGCATCTGTGAATAGTTTCAGCTCCCTGTTGCATGTGGCCGGCACCCTCCATATGTTCCTACCATTGTATTGCAAAAGGAACTGCTGCCACATGGCCAGGCCAGGTCCTCTCTCAAGGGCACACTGACCCTAATGAAGAGGTGTTTACGATTAATACCGTTTGTGGCGTCTGCCAGCCGCCGGATAAAAGCTCACCCAATAGGCATCACTGAGCATGCAAAGTTTAGGTGGCCCATCAGAGATTGCAGCTGCCCCAATGTGACCTTCTTTGCGGCCACTGCCACCCAGACCATAGCCTTCAAGGCCGCCACTTTATCTGCCAGTAGCTGCGTCATCATTTCTTTAGTGTCCATCTCTATCCCCCAAAAGGATAGGCACTGCGCTGGCCCTTCTGTCTTCTTAGGGACTAGTGGTACTCCCAGGTCCTTCACCTTCCTCTTGAAGGTGCCCAGAAGACTCTGGCAACCCTGCTTATCCCGTGCTATGAGCAGAAAGTCATCCAAGTAAAGTATGATCCTGCCCTGGCGCAAACCCTTCTCGGCCATCTACTGGAAAGCGGAGCTGAACTCCTCAAAATAAGAGCAGGATATTGAGCACTCCATTGGGAGGCATTTATCGACATAGTACCACCTCAGCAGGTAGGATCTATCCAGATGTATCGGGAGCAGCTGGAAGACGGCCTCCACATCCATCTTCGCCATCCATATCCCCTCCCCCAAGCCCCGGAGCAACTCCAGGGCCTCATCCACCAAGGCATACCTTACCGAGCAGGCCGCTGGATCTAGGTGGTCATTCATGGATGCACCATCCAGGTATGACAAGTTGTGAAAGAGCCCGGTACTCACCCGGCTCCTTTTTTGGGACTAGACCCAGAGGGGAAGTATTAGGTCAGGCAAGGGCTTACTCACGAATGGTCCAGCCATCCTACCCAGTGCCCGCTCATTTTCAAGCTTCTTCTGGACCACCTCTTTCTGCTCCAGTGCAGATTTCAAGTTTCCTGCCTCCCACAGGCCCAGCGCACTGCTGTAAGGAATAGTGAAACTATGTGTAAAACAACCATCACATTTTCCCTGGATTGTAACTCCTCAGATTCTGCCCTGTGCCTCAATATTGATAGGCATAGCAGCCCACCCCAACCCGGCTGCCTTAGTGCAGGTGCAGGGGGTCACCCCCTTGCCGTTTCCCACATCACACTTGTGGGTGGCTTTCTCCGCAGGTTGCACATGTGTGAGGTATTTGCATGCATTATTGAACCTGCAGGCTCCCACATTGTACAACCTGCAGAAGACCCAGTGGGGGGTGGAAGTTGGGTGGCACTGGGCCAGAGCTGCCCTTCCCACTGCCTGACCTGCCGTCTCCGAGAAATGGCTGTTGCGGGCCTGCGTACCTGCTGGGCGAACTCCCAACTATGGCCCCGCTCACTCTGTTGCCCCGCT
The DNA here is from genome assembly GCA_033557465.1 of Ichthyophis bannanicus. Lineage (NCBI taxonomy): Eukaryota > Metazoa > Chordata > Amphibia > Gymnophiona > Ichthyophiidae > Ichthyophis > Ichthyophis bannanicus. Next base: position 359,520,270 of record CM066035.1, read on the forward strand.
GGCCCTGCATCATCAACCACTGCCCTGGGGCTGCCTCCCCCGCACCCCTGTCCGGGCCTACCCATTTCCTGCTTCCTTCCCCTGTGCCCACTGCCTCCCTGCCTGCCCCCACCCCACCTTCTCCCCCCACACTATTATATAAACAAGACAGTTGCTCATACACACCCATCTGGGCTGCTCTGGCGGGTGCTACCGCACAACCTGCACCCGCTTCCTCCATAGCTGTCCCACCCTGGATAGGGCTTCGTCCAGTGAACTCAGGAGAGCCTGGATACGTCCCACACCATGGACTGAAGCCATGGCCCTGACCTGGTTTATGAGGTCACACATACCCAGGGCCTCTGCTGGTCCCTGCCACACAGTGGGGGTGGGCTACTGGTTGCTGGTTCCCGTGCCACCCTTCCCAAGCCCGACACAGACTCTGCCTGCTGCCGCATGTTGCTTTGCCTCACCTTGCCTGTGCCACTGCCAGTTTTGGACCTGCCGTCCGCACTCTTGTTCTCATTGCCTTTTCCCGCCGTTTTCACTGTACCTTTCATCCTGGCCCTCTTGGCTGCTGATCCACTGTTCCCACCACTGCAGCAGAGTGGACTCCCCCGAGGGAGTGGTTAACATGAGGAATGATCTACAAAAGCTAGAAGAATAGTTTAATGATTGGCAATTAAGATTTAATGCGAAGAAGTGCAGAGTCATGCACTTGGGAAGCAGAAATCCAAGGGAAATGTACGCGATAGTGGGCGAGAGATTGGTGTGTATGGATCAGGAGAAAGACCTTGGAGTGATTATTTCTGAAGATCTCAAGGTGGCAAAACAGTGCGACAAGGCGATGGCAAAAGCCAGGAGGATGTTGGGCTGCATATGAAGAGGAATTACCAGCAGAAAGGAAGAGGTGCTTATGCCACTGTACAAGTCACTGGTGACGTCTCACTTGGAATACTGTGTTCCGTTTTGGAGACCATATCTTGCAAAGGAAGTAAAAAGACTGGAAACTGTAAAGAGGAAGGTGACCAAAATGATTTGGAGCCTGCGTCAGAAGCCTTATGAGAAGAGACTTGAAGACCTAAACATGTACACTTTGGAGGAGAGGAGGGACAGGGGAGATATGATTCAGACCTTTAAATACCTAAAGAGAAATAATGAACAAACAAACCTCTTCCAAAGACGGAGAAGTTGCAAAACTAGAGGGCATAACATGAAGCTACAAGGTGGTAAATTGCAAGGCAATGTCAGGAAATACTTTTTCACTGAAAGGGGTGGTGGATGCTTGGAATGCGCTCCCGATGGAAGTGGTGGGTAACGGAGTTCAAAAGGGCATGGGACAGACACAGCGGATCCCTTCACAGCAACAAGAAAATATCAAAATATCTGAACCATTTTTCAACATATATTTTGCATCCACAGTATGTGCAGAGCAAAACCAGGACATTCACCCACAGAACTCAATATTTAAAAAAAAAAATCTGATTCTGATGATCTCACTAACAACAATAACCACTATTCTCTAGTACCAGGCATATTGTGAACTAATACAAAACCCTACAACAAAGAGCAAACCTACCATACCATACCATATCAGCACAAACTTCCAAAACTCACATAAGGAGCCCATCCAAAAAAAGTGTCACTGTAAATACTACAGTGGGCCCTGGAACATCCATACACCTATTTGAAAAGCTGAACAAGTCAAATTACTACAGTACAGTATAGATCTTTATGTACAAACTCCATGTTAACAGAAAAGCTGGCCTCAGTCGCACACTCAGAACACAGACCCTCACCAAGTACAGAATAAGTAACCACAATCTAAAGTAAAAAATAAAAATACGTAGACAAAATTTAAACTGAATCCCCAAGAAGTCAGTCTCCACATGCAGTGCAACAATAGATAAATAAGAGATGCAGGTACCCCATACTGTGTAAAATATAAATATAGCACAAAGTCCAATCACTAAAATTAAATAAAGTTATTTTTTCTACCATTGTTGTCTAACCATTTTATTCTCTGATCATGCTGGTCCCGATCTGAGGTTTCTGCTTTCCTGTCTTCTCTCTTTCAGTGGTCTATGGTCCATCTGCCATTTCTTATCTCTTAGTTTTCTTCACTTCCTTCCATCAGCCAATTTCCAGTTCCAGTAACCTTCCCCAGTATCTACCCCCTTTCCAGTCCCCCCCCTTCCAGTACCCTCCAATGTCAACCGTCTTGCATTCCCACGACTGCCACTGGTGTTCATCCCCTTCCAGTCCCCCTCCTTCCCCACTGCCCAGCCCCTTCTAGTCCAAATACCATCCCAGGTTTCAGCTCACGTCCACTCTCATTGCCACACTCCCCAGTCAGCTCCCTTCCAGTCACCCTCCCCTCTGTCCATTCCCCTTCCAGTGCCATTCACACATGTCATCTCCCTTCCAGCCTCCTCCCCATTACCCAGCCACCTACCACTCCCATCCCCAAGTGTCAGCTCCCTTCCAACCCCCTTCAGTACATCCCAGGTGTCATCTCCATTCCAGCCCCCTACTTCCCCGCCATATCAGCTCCTTTCCAGCCCCCTCCTTCCCCCGTGTCAGCTCCCTTCCTGCCCCCTCCTTCAGCTGGCAGACCCTCTCAGTATCCACTCCCTTACAGTCCTATACTCCCATCCCCCGCATCAGCCCATTTGTAGCCCTAGCCCCTAGTTTTCTTTCAGGGCCAGCAGCGCTCTCCTCCCCTCCCCCATTAGCCCATTTCCAGTCCTAGCCCCCTGTCAGTCCATTTCCAGTTCTAACCCCCCCCAATCAGCCCATTTCCTGTCCTAGCCCCCTAATCAGCCCATTTCCAGGCGTAACTCCACCAATCAGCCCATTACCAATCCTAGCCCACCCTCCCAATCAGCCTATTTCCATTCTTAAACCCCCATCAGCCCATTTCCAGTTCTAATCCTCCTGATAGCCCATTACCAGTCTTAGCCCCCTCCCGATCAGCCCATTTCCAGTGCTATCCCCCCATCAGCCCATTTCCCATTCTAGCCCCCCTCCCCATCAGCCCATTTCCAGTCCTAACCCCCATCAGCTCATTTCCAGTCCTAGCCTCTCTCCTGATCAGCCCATTTCTAGTTCTAACCTCCCATCAGCCCATTTCCAGTCCTAGCCCTCCCCCCATCAACCCATTACAATTTTTAGTGCTACCCCCTCCCCCCAGCACAGGCCAGCCCAGCCCAACCTTCTGAAGGGAAATTAAAAAACAACAACAACAAGAACAAAACGATCAGAGGAGCCGCCGCCGCCGCCACAGTAGCAGCAGAATGAAGTGCCCCATGCCTCCCCGGCAGAGCCCTGCCTTGTATTTCCTTCAGTGCTGGCTGCTTTTCAGAGCCACAAAGGGAGAGTTTCCCTTTCCCTCGGCTCTATTAGTTGAGTCCATCGGCGCTAATGGGAAACAGGCAAGTTCCCTCAGTATTCTAGGGTGTATCCCATCCAGTCCCATTGCTTTGTCTACTTTAAGTTTAGCTAGTTTCTCACGAACACAGTCTTCTGAAAATTGTTCAAGATGCCCCTCATTTCTGTCCCTGTTTGTGGGTGTTTTCTGAGGTCCTCCTCCTGGTTCTTTATCTGTGAACACAGAACAGAAATATTTGTTAAGCAATTCCGCTTTATCCTCATCAGCTTCTACATATTCCTCCCCTTCACTCTTGAGTCTGTCAGTACCACCTTTGCTCTTTCTCTTCTCACTAACATATCTGAAAAATGTCTTATCCCCCCCATTTTACTGCATTGGTTATTTCCTCCTCTTTTTGAATCTTTGCTTTCCTGACTACTTTGCTAGCTTCTCTAAGATTTTCCAAATAAAGGTGCCTGTCTTCCTCTCTCTGTGATCTCTTGTATTTCATGAAGGCCTCCCTCTTTTTCTTCACCCTTTCAGCTACTTCTTTTGAAAACCATAGTGGCCTCCTTTTCCTTTTACCTTTATTTACCATTTTAGCAAAAAGGATGTTTGCCCTTAAAATATCCCCTTTCAGTTTTGCCCATTGTTTTTCTACATCCCCCAGCTGTTCCCATCCCGCTAACGACTCTCTGAGGTATTGGCCCATCTTGGTAAAGTTAGTTTTCCTAAAGTCTAAGACCCTTGCTTTTGAATGGATTTTAACAGCCCTAGACCTAATACTGAACCATACCATCTGGTGATCACTGGATGCAAAATGATCCACACTATAACATCAGAAAGACTTTCATCATTGGTAAGCATCAAGTCCAGTATGGCCCCTTCGAGTGTGGGTTCTGTTACCAGTTGTTATCAAGTTAAACAATAGAAAGAGTTTGAAACTCAATTGAAAATAGAAATGCATGTGCTTAACACAGTGATATCTATAAAAGGATAAAAGTATAGAGATCCAGCACTTACAACAAAGTCCAAATCAGAGCAGCTTATACTAAAAACAAAAGGGAAACAAACAAATATGATTAGACAATAAAAAGGGTATAAGAACATAAGAACATAAGATATGCCATACTGGGTCAGACCAAGGTCCATCAAGCCCAGTATCCTGTTTCCAACAGTGGCCAGTCAAGTTATAAGTACCTAGCAGTTTCCCCCAAAAAACACAGGTTCCACAATGCTTGCATGGGGTCAAGCAGTGATATCTTGGGTCCCTTTTAATAATGGTTTATGGACCTTTCCTCCAGGAACTCGTCCAAACCTTTTTTTAAACCCAGCTACACTAACAGCTTTTACTACATCCTCTGGTAATAAATTCCACAGTTTGATTACACGTTGAGTGAAAAAATATTTTCTCTTATTAGTCTTAAATATATACCCTGTTGCTTCTTTGCATGTCCCCTAATCTTTCTATATACTGATGATGTAAACAATCAATCTACGTTTACCCGTTCAACTCCATTCTTTAATTTATAGACCTCTATCATATCTCCCCTCAGCCGTCTCTTTTTTCAGGTTGAAGAGCACTAACCTTTTTAGCCTCTCTTCATAGGGATATCCTCCCATCCCCTTTACCATTTTGGTGGCTCTTCTCTGTACCTTTTCTAATAATGCTATATCCTTTTTAAGATACGGCGACCAGAATTGCACACAATATTCAAAGTGCGGTCGCACCATGGAACGATAAAAGTCAATTAAAATTACTGATACATAGATAGCTTTATATAAAAGATAAATAATGTAAACAAATTATATAACAAACATATATACATGTAACTAATAACTCAGTGTAGCACAGAAACATATACATGGCTGATAGCCCACATTACTCAGAGTAAATTAGCTACACAAACTAATATGTGTTAACTTTATCCTACATTTCCATATCTGCATCCGCAGGTGCAATCCTCCCCATCTCATCTATCACAAGTCCTGACCATCTCCAGCCACACTGAGAAGCTGTAACACCCTTCTGGATGGTAGTGAGTGCTAATAGTGCCCACAAGCTGAGCGGGCCTTAGCAAAGCGTGCACACTCAGAGCAGCCGTTATCAAAGACCATGCATTAAAGTGTGGTAGGCGAAGGTCTATGATCCATGCTGCTTGAACTAAGCAAAAATACAACCTAACCAAAATTCTCTATAAAGTTAAAATCCAAAACAAAAATAGAGAAAAATCTGTTCAAATCTGACGGGTGTGCATGTGATTATATGTCGGAAGTATAGCCATGAAGCGAAATTCACCTCACTGAAAGTCTATGCTGAATCTCATAACAGCCAAAATTCAGAACAAAAAAACTTAGCTGAATCAAGCAGAATTCGGCAGTAAGCAGCAATTCTCAGCAGCAGTTTTGAAATTCATCCAGAGAGACACATGAGGATGTTGCCAGTACAAAATTCGCGAAATAGCAGACACAGCACTGCATTTCGGGTGGCCAGCATTTACACGCCCTGCTTCAACGCTCAGCTTCCTGCACCGACAAACTTCTGTCTTCATCCATCAAAAAACGCCAGCACATGCTCAGTAGCAGTCTGAACATGGCCTCAGGATTTGTCATCTTAAATACCCAATCATCAAGCAGACCCATTCATAAAATCATAGCACTAAAAAAAGGTATGAAAATGCAATTTTATTAAAGCAAACTAGTCCATTCAAGTTCTTTGTTTAAGCCCAAAGGTTGAACAGTTGACCACCGAAAAATCCATTGCTGTTCCAACAATTGTAGCCTGTATTCACGATCACCACCTCGGGGATGGGGAGGCACATGACCCAACACTCGCCAGGAAAAATATTCAAAGACATGATGATGATCTGAACAATGTTGAACTAATGGAGCCGACAATACTAAATTTTTTATCCTAGAAGCATGTTCATTCAGACGAGTCTTGATGGGCCGAATAGTACGGCCAATGTACAAGAGCTGACAAGGACAGATAAGCACATACACTACATAAGTGGTGGAACAGTTAGTAAACTATCGAGAAATGTGAATGTGGGAAGAAGCAGGAACCGTCCATTGAGCACCCTCAATCGTCCGAAAACAATGAGAACATGAAGTGCAACTATAATGGCCAGTCTGTAAAGGTCGTTCCACTCGCCTGTCCAAAGGGGATGAAGTGGGTCCCACATAATCACGGAGGTTTGAACCACGAGAATGTGCTATCTGAAGAGATTTCTGAAAACAGGGATGAAGCTGTAAAATATGCCAATGTTTAAACAAAATCTGTTCAACTTGCGGGGAATGAGACATAAATGGCAAGACTCCTACAATTGTCTGAGAAGTGGTAGCAGATTTTGTATAATCAGCAGAAAAAAGCCATTCACGATGAGTATAACGGGCCCTTAGCCAAGCCTGACGAATGACCTGTTTTGGATAACCCCGCTGAGCCAGACGTACAGATAATTCTTTTGCATGATGCAAAAAATCATTAAGATAGGAACAAATACGCCGGTGGGTGGTGACTAGCCAACCTGGCACTGCTGGTGTTTAGGTGGCTGACAAAGTCCAGTGTTGCACAACATCTGCAGGCTGACTGTGATGGATCTAATTGAATAGGTTTTGGTAAATGAAAGGAAAGCTGATTTCTAGGGCTGCCTGTAACCTGCTGATGACTATGGTTTTGGGAGACTATGCTGGTTGGTGTCAGAACCCCCCTTCCTGCCTAGGTACCACTCACTACATTCAGGTTCCTTGGAAGCAGCTGCCCTAAAGTATGCTGCTACATGAGTGTCCCTGGCCAGCGCATACAGGACACAAGGGCCAGAAGGGGCATGTTACTCCAACATGCTGCAGTGGTAGAGAATACTAAGCGTTTAACATAACATACCACACTCAACATCTGCAGTATCCTGGCAGTAGACTAGATATGTTCCAGAGCCTGGAGGGACCATCTATTGCATTGCTTGGTCTGTGCACTAGGTGATGTGTGTCCTTTCTCTCATTCAGGGTGGATGGTGAAAAGAGTCACTTGTGTATGTGGCAGCTGTTATGTCCATGAAGCACACAACATTTCTGCACATTCCATACCTGATGTCATGGATCGCTGCAGTCTTCATTGGGTAAAAAGTAGTATATAGGTGGTCAGATATGAGGTGTATCCTGGGAAATAACAGGACTAACCAATACCGACACACATAGTCCACATTGCAACCATAGTGGCAACCCTGATCATTGATCTCTTCCCTTCTCTTCTATTGCTAACTCCAGACTTCACTCCTTTCACCTTGCTGCTCTATATGCCTGGAACAAACTACCTGAGTATGTACATCAGGTGCCTTCTCTGATCCTTTTCAAATCCAGTCTGAAAACTCCCCTCTTCGCTGCTGCTTTCGGATCTTGACTCACCTGATCTCCTTTCTATTTCCTTACCATTCTCCCTAGCTGTATCCCATGTCTACAGCTACTGTGTTGTCTTTCTTGACTAGACTGTAAGCTCTGATGAGCAGGGACCATCTTTTACATGTGTCTGTGCAGTGCTGCGTACAACTTGTAACGCTATACAAATGTTCAGTAGTAGTAGTAGCATTGTCCAGTACCTGCATGTCTTGTATGATGAGGGAGCAAGTGTGCATGCCCCCCTCCTCGGAGTGGAAAGGATGGTCTAGGATGGACCTCATACATGAAGAATGAGGTTTAAGTTTGGCGTATATGAAACATATGTATCTTGTAGTATACAGCAGGTCACAAGGGAATTCATCCCTTGCGCATGTGCTGCTTCAGAGATTAATGCAACATTGCAGCCCAGCAGACCTCTGTGTGTGAATGTTGTTTGGCTTAGGGGGTACAGTACAGTGGAGGGAAGGGTATCTTGCCCTCACATGTGGCTTGGCCTTTGCACAGGAGATTACTACTGCTGCTGTGTTTCTGTTATGCAGCTGCAGTACTGAGTGTCCAGTGCAGTCGTACTGCATGTGTACCTCTGCGAGTAGGTCCTAGGTGTGGTTTACATCTTCCTCAGAATGTCCCTGCCAGGTTGTGTGATTTCTAGGGTTTAGGCCATTGCAGGCAGGGACCTGTAGTGTGGTGTATTCTAGAGCATACTATAGAGACCCATGTGGAGCTGTAGCTGAATGGTTCAAGCACTGTTTCAATATAGAACAGACCAGGGTTCAAAGACCACTTGTAGCCATGGAAAGGTCACGTCACCTTCTATTGCCTCTGAAGTACAGCCTGCCAATGTATTTATCATACTGCCGAGATAACCCAGGAGCTGCTGGGTCACCAGGACTCAGTACTGACTCGTGGGCACACATTGTTATTAGTATTATTCGTTTTTATGTGTTATGCACATTGGTTCTTCAAGTATGAACATTGCAATCATAGCCATCTGACAGCATGACTTTATTGCCTCTGCTGCAGCACATTGCAAAGGGTCATTCAACTGGATCCTGTAGATGCATAGCACATGAGTTGTACATGATTGGAGACTGTCCTGCTAACTGTGAATGAGCATCATTTACTCCATCACATATATGCAGTACATGCAGGCACATCACACTCTTGGGATGCCCACCTGCACACTTATCGCACATCCTTATTTGTTCCATATGGGCAATAGAGACACATCAGTTCAGAGACATGAGCAGATGCCAGGTGTGTAGAATCATGTAGGTCACCACTGCTGCCCAGGCATTCTTTCTATGCCTACATCATAGCCATGGTGGCTACTCTATGGCACACTTCTACCCACTCCTTTGCCATCCATGGACATTGCCTGGTTTACATGTGCACCCCTTACTGCTACAGCCCAACTGCCTCCCACATTCTCCTCCCACTCACTGTCTCACACACAAGGGACATATGGATGTGGCATGTTCATCAACTATTAGTTTTGCTCCCGTCCAGCAGCTCAAACGTGACTTGCAGAAAGGCTTACTTATCCCACTTTAAAGCAATCAGCCTTAGTGGGCATTAATGTTCACATTGGGCACTATTACGCCCACTGTCCACTTACTGCCTGCTAGCACCCTTAACGCCGGAACATCTACTCCCCTTCCCCTTCCTTTACCACCCATTGGGACCCTTAAAGATGTTATTTACTGCTCACAAATGCTGCACCTTTAGGACTGTTTAGTAATCATACCCCTAAGTTTGTACATGAGGCAGTGGGGGGGTTAAGTGACTTGCCCAAGATGATAAGGGGCATCAGTGGGATTTGAACTCTTACCCCCTCCCCCCATTCTGTTCTAACCACTGTGCTACTCCACTCTGCAGTTGTTCCAGTGGAACACCTTTTGCCCTACCTGTTTTTACTCAGATAACTGTGCAAGCATATTTTCCGGAACAAAATTTACCCACTTGGCAGAGAATCATTATTTAGACCCCAGAAATTTGTGTGACCAGTTCCCGAAGTTATTTGGACAAAGCTTTTGAATGAGTATGGCAGTTGTGCCTTCTGCACACAGGTTTTTTGTTCGAGATCCATCAAGAAAAAAAGTATATCAGATTGTATAATATATCTTCATTAGTTGATAAATTGCTGTTCTTCTACAGATTCACCATAGCTTTCTGTAGTTTTCCATTTTATCTGCTTCTATCGACCCTTTTCTTCTCATTTACCAGTGCTCTCATCGTGATGTCAGCTTGACTTCACTCCTAAGTGAATAGAGTTTAGAGTCACCATTAGGCTCTGTTTCTCTAACAGATAAATGCAGTCCTTGCTTTACACTACTGCTTTTTTTTGTTGCTGTTTTGAAGTAATTGATGTTAGTTGTTTTCAACATAATATATTGTAATGCACAATCTCTGCCCAGAAGAATACCAGGCAAGTAAGCAACATTTTCTCTCAATGGTCACAGTGCTCATTACAAACATTTATAGCACATCTGAAAAAGATGGCCATGGTGCTCATTACCAACCTAGGTCATCTGAAAAAGAAAGCGAAAAAAGATAGTGCTCAGCCTCAACAAAGCAGCAAAATAATGAAACTGAGGTGGATTACATATATTTTAGGCCACGGGTCAGGGTCCCTGGGCGGCTGTACTTAACCAGGTACGTTGCCTGGGGGAAGGCGGAACCTTGCCCCGAGGTCGGGGCTTAGTGGTAGGGCATCCTGGATCATTGGATCTGGACAGGGGGATCAGTATTGTGGGGGTGGGGGGGGGGGGGTTGAGGTGTGGTTGCGGGTTTTAAATCTATTGGCTGCCTTCACGGTTTTGGGAATGGAGCCAATAAGAGGTTCCTTAGGCCTTGGTGGGAGGGGCTGAGACAGGGTATTTTACTCAACGCTCCGTCCGCCTCCCTCCTCTCCTGTTTAGGCTCCCTTCACGGTTTTGGGAATGGAGCCAATAAGAGGTTCCTTAGGCCATGATGGGAGGGGCCGGGGCAGGGTATTTTACTCATTGCTCCAGCTGCTTCCCTCCTCTCCTGTTTAAGATCCTGGTTGGTGCAGTGTCGAGTCTTTTGCAGTCTTCTTGTGGTGGTGGTTTCTGGCGGCTCAGTCCTCCAATCCTTGGTGTGTCACTGGTTTGCTTGAGCTGCAGCTGTACGGCATCAGTTTAAAATTAACAAAAAAAAAAGCAAGCAAACATACACTGATGGCAGCAGAGCGAATCTATTCCAGAAAGGGCTTCGAGGCATGTCTGTTTGATGGGAAAGTCTTTCACCACAGCGGGGACTATAGCGGCTTCCTCTTCTGCAGTACAAGTTGGGCAGCGTGACGGATAGCCGGCAGAAGCTGTGCCGATCTTCGTGGGGCCACCTTCTGACTCCGGGGCGGCAGCTTATGAAGCGGTAAGTCCGGATCAGGTGCAGAATGGGGAGCCTAATTTGGTTTCTGCTGCTGTGGGAGGGGGCTTGTTAGGGGAAGGGGGAGGGCTTTGGGCCAGCTTCCTTGGGGATAGAATAGAGGATGTGCCCTTTCCTTTCTGAACACACTACTAAAACACTTATCCACTCCTTAGTCACCTTCCATCTAGACTATTATGACCTTCTCCTTGCTGCTTTCCCTCTGAATCATCTCTCTCCCCTTCAATCTGTTCAAAACTCAGCTGCCCTGCTAATCTTTTGCCAGCCTCGATATGCTCATATATCCCCTCTTCTCAAGTTACTTCATTGAGTCCCTATCCATTTCCATTTCTAGTTCAAACTTCTCTTTCTGACCTATAAATGCACTCATTCTGTTGTTCCACACTACCTTTCCTCTCTCATCTCTTCCTACACCCCTCCTCGGGAACTCCGCTCTTCTGACAGATCCCTTTCTATCTATGCCCTTCTCCTCTACTGCCAACTCCAGACTTTGCTCCTTTCACCTTGCTGCTCCCTATGTCTGGAGCAAACTACCCGAGTCTGTACATCAGGCTTCATTCCTGGCCTTTTTCAAATCCATTGAAGCTGCTTTTGGATCCTGATCCGCTTAATCTCCTATGGGTCTCCTTACCTTTCCCTATTGTCTATCTTGACTAGATTGTAAGCTGTAAGGAGCAGGGACCCTCTTTCCATGTATCTGTGCAGTGCTGTGTATGCCTTGTAGCACTATATAAATGATCAGTAATAGCCCTAGTGGGTGTCAGGAAGCTAAATGCTGGAAATATAAATAGATATGAGAAATAAAAAAAATTTAAAACAATACTATTATGTTTTGAATGATTATAGTGAAAGCAATGCATGGAAACTTTTATTTTTGTTAGATGTAACATATAGAAAGTGATTTTAGAATGCTTATGCACAATCTACGCATGTGAGTGGTAGATTTACATATGTAAAACAGGCTATACTTATACATATATATGATGGCAAGCACAGATTTAAGGGGAGTGGATCAGGCAATACATTCATTAGCAACCATTTGATTCATTATTGCACCTTAAATATAGTGCACACTAAATTAATTTAGCTTACCTTAAGCTATGAATTAACATTTGCAAAATTGATTGAAATATTTTGAAAAGTTCTAGTGTATTAAATATTTTATTAACAGAAATATTAAGGGAAAAATCCAAAATGACCTAAAATCAAACGGAAGTGTTTTCATCTATATCACATATTTTAGAAAAGCAATACAGATACGATTCAGAAAATTTCCACATCAGCACTGACTCGCATGTAACTCTCAGTTCACATCTTATATTATCATTAGATTTGGATGATGCTTACTTTGTTGGTGTTGAACGCTTTCTCACATTGAAACAATTTAACTTTGAGGACATCCCTCTAATCAACTTCTCTTAGATAGGCATGTTTGCAAAATCTACTACTTATACATGTATGTGATGCCACTTATGTGTGTATATTGCAAAACTGTGGCCTATCTGTTAATTTAGTACTACTTACACTTTGTCTCCTCATGATGTCACTCTTTATTTGAATAAGTTATTTTATAAAATGGCTTCTTCTAATGTAACACCAAATAAATGCATGGTTTTTGAAGCTAAACTTGTATTATAAAAGGCTTTGTATTCAGCAAGCCTTGAATATAATGCTATAACACACTGACCTAAACATACCCTACAAATTTACCCTCCACTTCTAATTAGCTTTGCTTAGATCCAAAAATAAAACAAAAACAAGAGAAACCATATAGAACTAGGAATGCTACTGCATGCAAGAAAGAACAAGTTATGCAAGATTACTTCAAAATCATTAAGCGGGCTAATAAATTATCTTTTTCATTTGCTAATTATTGAACAAAAACTGAATTTCAAAAGCAAACAATAAGAGCGATTAGTAGTAGTAGGCAGGAAGATTTTATAATCAATAGGTGCAAGGTCAAAATGTTCTTTCATTTCATTTAGTGGTATTTTTACTAAAGTGCAGTACTAGTAACCGAGGCAGGCGGACCTGGTGCATCGGGCCCGTTTCCACCTTCCCCCATCCCCCCCCACTCTCCCCACCCAACAAAAGACAGCACACCAACATTTATGGAACACAACTGGTCGCAGCTTTATTAACCTTTAACAGTTTCACAATATGCCAACATGCTACACCTTCTCAATCGATTAGCGGCACCCGGCCCGCACCAGCCATACCTTAGCAAAGCGCCTTGCCACCGCTAACACCATAACTTGCCCCCCCGGCAAGTTACTTAACCCTTCCCCCGACCTCGCCATGCTATCAGCAAAAGTCGACCAGGGTTTGTCCGGGTCAGGGGCACCCCGCCCCCGCCCTAAGTGTAGCCTGAGGCTCCGGACCCCGGAAACCTCCGGGATCCCGCCAACACCCCCCAAGCTGCAACACCCCATAATCCACACCCTCGTACATGTACGTGGGTGGGCGGGCGGGAAGCCGGCACCCCCGAGCAGCCTCCGCCTCGAATGACCATGCGGAGGCTGCCCGCCGGCCCCTACCACCCACCACACCGCCAGCAAAAACCCCCCTGATTTGCTCCCGCAAGGCTGCAACCGCCGGGAGCCAATCACTTCAAACTGCCCGCGGCCGCGAGCAGGGCCCACGCACCGGCCGCGCACCCGGTTACAGTCGGCCGCCGGGACCCTGCCCGCAGCCTCCTCATTAACCGAGGCAGGCGGACCTGGTGCATCGGGCCCGTTTCCACCTTCCCCCATCCCCCCCCCCACTCTCCCTGCCCAACAAAAGACAGCACACCAACATTTATGGAACACAACTGGTCGCAGCTTTATTTACCTTTAACAGTTTCACAATATGCCAACATGCTACACCTTCTCAATCGATTAGCGGCACCCGGCCCGCACCAGCCATACCTTAGCAAAGCGCCTTGCCACCGCTAACACCATAACTTGCCCCCCCAGCAAGTTACTTAACCCTTCCCCCGACCTCGCCATGCTATCAGCAAAAGTCGACCAGGGTTTGTCCGGGTCAGGGGCACCCCGCCCCCGCCCTAAGTGTAGCCTGAGGCTCCGGACCCCGGAAACCTCCGGGATCCCGCCAACCCCCCCCAAGCTGCAACACCCCATAATCCACACCCTCGTACATGTACGTGGGCGGGCGGGCGGGAAGCCGGCACCCCCGAGCAGCCTCCGCCTCGAATGACCATGCGGAGGCTGCCCGCCGGCCCCTACCACCCACCACACCGCCAGCAAAAACCCCCCTGATTTGCTCCCGCGAGGCTGCAACCGCGGGAGCCAATCACTTCAAACTGCCCGCGGCCGCGAGCAGGGCCCACGCACCGGCCACGCACCCGGTTACAGTCGGCCGCCGGGACCCTGCCCGCAGCCTCCTCATTAACCGAGGCAGGCGGACCTGGTGCATCGGGCCCGTTTCCACCTTCCCCCATCCCCCCCACACTCTCCCCGCCCAACAAAAGGCAGCACACCAACATTTATGGAACACAACTGGTCGCAGCTTTATTTACCTTTAACAGTTTCACAATATGCCAACATGCTACACCTTCTCAATCGATTAGCGGCACCCGGCCCGCACCAGCCATACCTTAGCAAAGCGCCTTGCCACCGCTAACACCATAACTTGCCCCCCCGGCAAGTTACTTAACCCTTCCCCCGACCTCGCCATGCTATCAGCAAAAGTCGACCAGGGTTTGTCCGGGTCAGGGGCACCCCGCCCCCGCCCTAAGTGTAGCCTGAGGCTCCGGACCCCGGAAACCTCCGGGATCCCGCCAACCCCCCCCAAGCTGCAACACCCCATAATCCACACCCTCGTACATGTACGTGGGCGGGCGGGCGGGAAGCCGGCACCCCCGAGCAGCCTCCGCCTCGAATGACCATGCGGAGGCTGCCCGCCGGCCCCTACCACCCACCACACCGCCAGCAAAAGCCCCCCTGATTTGCTCCCGCGAGGCTGCAACCGCGGGAGCCAATCACTTCAAACTGCCCGCGGCCGCGAGCAGGGCCCACGCACCGGCCACGCACCCGGTTACAGTCGGCCGCCGGGACCCTGCCCGCAGCCTCCTCATTAACCGAGGCAGGCGGACCTGGTGCATCGGGCCCGTTTCCACCTTCCCCCATCCCCCCCCCACTCTCCCCGCCCAACAAAAGGCAGCACACCAACATTTATGGAACACAACTGGTCGCAGCTTTATTTACCTTTAACAGTTTCACAATATGCCAACATGCTACACCTTCTCAATCGATTAGCGGCACCCGGCCCGCACCAGCCATACCTTAGCAAAGCGCCTTGCCACCGCTAACACCATAACTTGCCCCCCCGGCAAGTTACTTAACCCTTCCCCCGACCTCGCCATGCTATCAGCAAAAGTCGACCAGGGTTTGTCCGGGTCAGGGGCACCCCGCCCCCGCCCTAAGTGTAGCCTGAGACTCCGGACCCCGGAAACCTCCGGGATCCCGCCACCAGCACAGGTAACAACCATTGTTCCTGTGCCGCCCCCCCCCCCAAAGCCAAGCTGCGACCAGCGAGCACCCCAACCAAAACACATTCCAAAACCTCCAGCCAGACCTAAAAGAGGAGAGCCCGCACTACGGGCGAGAACTTCCCCCCCACCCTTATACCGCCCCAGCCTCAACCACCCCATTAAGGCATCATCTGATACCCCCTTTATCGGCCAAGCAAGTTATTAGCCCGCCCCCGCGACCAACCCCGCCGGCTCTAACATGCAGGCCGTGAACACAGTCAGCCCCCAGCAAAATCACCCTTAAAAACGCCTGCAAGACCCAGCAAAATACCCCCTGCGCCGTCCTGAGCAGATGCCGGCATTACCGGGAACCCGATCATTGCATCCAACACTGCAAGCCGTCACGCTATCCGCCCGTTGCGCCGTAGCAAAGGGAGCCGCTGCGACCCGCGGGTCCGCGCTCACCTAGCCATGATAGAGCCACCACACCTGGGCCGCTCCCCAATTGTCATCCACCGCCTCACCGGAACTCGCCGTCTGGCTCAGCGGACAAAGGAGTGAAGGATCCCCAACCTTCAGAAGGCTCCAGAACCCCACCTGCAAAATAAATGAACAATGATAAGTCCCCAACCTCCCGACCCACCTGAGCCGGTACAGCCGGACTTAACCGCTACCTGCCCGAGAGCACCAACCTATACTCTACAGGACCTGTGTAGCCACCCGGAAGGAAAAGAGAGTGCAGCACAAAGATGTAGACTCACCCCCCACCAATCACCGCGTCATCCTGACCACCTTGAGCACTGGAACACCCCGGGGAACAGACCAACACCCCCTCCCCCTCATAAGAAGTTCCGCGCCTCCCCGGGGGGCACCCGCAGGTACCGCCGCATGGCCGCCACAGGGAACGGCACCAATCCTCCAGCCCCACCCCGATGCCCACTCGGGCCATTTGGGAAACTCGCCCCAACATCCCAAACCGCCCAGCAAACCTAATGTGGGGTGAAGCCCTCCCCCGCCCCAACCCGATCGGAGCCGCTGCCCACTCCCCCATTCGAAAAGGCCCCCTAAAAAGGCCCAACCAAGACTGCGGGGTCCACAAAGAAACAGCGCTAGCCACTCAAACGAGCAGAAACAAAAACAGGAAGCGGCAGATTCAACACCCAATGAATTTATTATAACCAAATAAGTGGCCTAAGCCCAACACAGGCCGTGTTTCGTATATAACTTCCTCAGGGGCTATCAGGACACACTAAAAAATAAATTATAAAACCATATTAGTATAAATAAACAATGAATATACCAAAAAGGAAGGGTTAAAATAAAAAGTTATAACATGAATATACAATATACATAAAATAAAGGCGAAATTGGACTATATCAAATAACTTGCAAAGAAAACTCATCAATAATAATCAATTAAAATCATAAAAAACCATATACAGTCACTAAAAATAAACCCTAATCTATTCAATAAACTGTCCTATGGATCTGATGACATATAAATATGTATACATACATATGTAGAAGTACATAAATAGGATATTTAAATAAATAAATAATTAAAAGTGCTAAATGGAATCCAATAAAAAATACCAAACAATTTGTAATCGTACAAACACATGCAACAAAAAATGTAAAAAATGCCATATACAAAAAAATTGAATAAATTATGCTATAGATCAGGTAACATATAAATATGTATACATACATATACATAAGTATATAAATAATAAAAATAAATAAATAACTAAAAATGCTAAGAGGAATACAAAAAATAAAATCAAACATTTATAATTGTACAAGAATATACCAAAAATGTAAAAAACAACTATGTACAATCAAAGATGAGAAGGGATGAGGAGACTAAAAAAGTAGGTCTGAATGAAAAACAATTATGCTAATACTAAAAAAACTATATTGTAAAGTTGAACATTACCTGTGGGTGTGATGTGCATAGACTACACCAGGCTCAAAAGAGACAATGGAAGTCGCAACTATCAGAAAAGCTTCTAAAGATTAAAAATAAAAACGGGTCAAAAGGAGATCTGCCTTTTTTGACCGTTGCGATAGTATTACTGAGGAAACAACATCAGACCCTTCAACAGTTGAACATAAAAAGAAACGGATTAGAAGTGAGTCTGCTGAATGTAATGAAGCCTCAACTTCTACTTCGCACACACATAAGGATAATAAGACACTTGATAAACAGCAAAGCAAAAAGAAAAGCAATTTTTTAAGTATGGACAGCCTGTGGAAGGGGGGTGGACGGAGTTCCTCCAGGACACGCCAACAGCAACAACAGTCCCAGTTTTTTCAGAACTCTTGGTCGGATCACGGCCAGAGACAGTACAACCATTTTCCAATGAGAGGCAGAGGACGTGGTCGGGGCCGCGGGAGGGGAGGATGGGCGAGAGACGAATCATACGAGAGGAGGTATTAGGTGACAATGTCATCAATATTTCAAATTATAATCTGACTACTGATGAGATATCGGTTCTTGCTAAGGGGTTATCTTTTATACCTGTACATCATTTTGACCCTTTTGAAACTGAGATTGATTTGTACAAATTTTTCCGTAGAATCAGAATACGGGATTTTTTTAAAGATTCTAAGACCCAAGTAGCCGATCAGTCTATCATTAGTAAGGCCTCCACTTGGGTACCACCTCCTAAAACGGATCCCTTAATAGAATCATTTGAAAAACTCGTTTTAAAACAGATACACGATTTAAAGATTAACACTCGTTTACCTTTCAACAATTTGACCCTAGACGAAAAGAAAGCTATAAAATCATTGCAGACTAACTCTAAGATTATTATTAAACCCGCAGACAAGGGGGGCGCTGTTGTTGTTCTTGATAAAGAGAAGTACATTGCAGAAATTGATAGACAACTTCATGATAAAGCATTTTATTTTAGACTCAATAAAGACCCGACAGAAGCCCTTAAGAGTAGTATAGACAATCTAGTTTCGATTGCCTACGAAACCGGACATCTGACAAGAAAAGAGAGAGATTTTCTCACAGTCACCAATCCTATCATGCCCACTATATATGTATTACCTAAGATTCACAAGTCTTTAGACAACCCTCCCGGTAGACCCATAGTTTCGGCCATAGGGTCCCTGCTAGAACCCATCTCAAAGTTTTTGGATGTCATTCTTCGACCTTTTGTGTTAAAAATGAGCTCGTATGTTAGAGACTCAGCTCATGTAATTGAAATACTCTCCGCCTTCAACAATTTGGGTCCCGATACAATTATGGTCACCTTGGATGTAGAATCATTGTATACCAACGTGCCACAAGTAGAAGCCCTGCGTATTGTTGAAAAGTGTTTTTTGATTAGAGAGTCCCATCAGCGCATCCCGACCGCTTTGTTGTTTGGTTTAGCTGAAATTGCTCTTTGTAAAAATTATTTTTGCTTTAGAGGGTTGGTTTACCAGCAAACCAAGGGTGTGGCCATGGGGTCCTCTTTTGCGCCAGATGTTGCGAATCTTTATGTACATAATTTCGAAGAACTTTTTTTGAAAGATTTTTTATATAAGGATAACGTCCGGTTGTGGATAAGATATATCGATGACATTTTTATTATATGGAAAGGTACAGTTGAATTATTAGCAGAATTTAATGCATGGATCAATAGCCTGGATAGTAATTTACGGTTTCAAGTTACCTATGATGCGGCTAAGATTTCCTATTTGGATCTATTGATTAAGAGAGATGGGTTAGGATTTACCACTACACTCTACAGAAAACCTACCGATCGTAATACTCTACTTCATCATTCAAGTTTCCATAATCCCGCTTTCAAAAATAACTTACCGGTTGGACAATTCCTACGGGTCAGGAGGATTTGCACCTCGGATGCAGATTTTGAGAATCAATCTTCAGCTTTGCGAGAGAGATTCCAAGAGCATAAATATCCCATTTGCGCTATCAATAAGGCATATGTCAGAGCGAGGGATTCATCAAGGGCTGACTTACTCAGACTACGTCGTAGGGAAAATGGCCAAGACAAAATGGTTTGTCCTCTAAACTATTCTTTGATCTCCCATAAGATTATCGATATTCTAAAAAAAGAATGGCACTTGGTACAAGCCGTTCCAGGTTTTGAGAAAATGGAACTAATGGTAGCCCATAGAAGAAGTGCCAATCTCCGAGATCTTCTTGTATCCTCAGCTCTTACTGAGAGAAAACCCCCCTCAAGTTATAAAGGTCAATATCATTGTGGACACTGCTCTGTATGTATACACTCTCTTCCGGTTCGAAGATTTTTCACACATCCTATCACCCAGAAAAAATATTACATACATGATCATTCTAATTGTGCTACTACAAACGTAATATATGTAATTATATGTCCATGTAAGATGCTATACGTTGGAAAAACTAAACGTACAATACGTGTCAGGATAATTGAACACAAGAGTAGTATTAGAAAGGAAGTTGGAGGATAAACCATTGGTTCAGCATTGGCTCGAGAAGAATCATTCCCTATCGGATTTGCGGTTTTTTGTGATAAAGAAGGTGATACCCAACTGGAGGGGCGGGGATAATGACAAGACATTATTAAGGCTTGAACAAAAATATATTTTTTTGATGGATACGTTAACTCCTCGGGGTCTGAATTTAGAACAAGACCTTTCCGTGTTCCTATAGGATACTTGTTCACATTTTTTTAGCATCCTGTTCTCGAGCTGTGGTTTCTTCCTTTCGCACCCTCACACCCCCCCTTCCCCCCTCCCCCTCCCCCTCCCCCTCCCCCCTCCCCCTTCCCCCCTCTCCCTCTTCCCCCCCTCCCCCCCTTTCCCCTTTCCCCTCCCCCCCTCCCCCTCCCCCCTTCCCCTTTCCTTCCCCCCCTTCCCTTCCCTCGCTTTCCTTCCCCTCCTTCCCCTCCCCCTCCCCTTCCCCCCCTTCCCCCTCCCCCCTTCCCCCCTCTCTCCCCCCCTCCCCTCCCCCTCCCCCCCCCTCCCCCCTCCCCCCCCTACCCCCTCCCCTTCCCCTCCCTTTCCCCACCTCTCCCTTCCCCTCCCCCCACCCCCTCCTCCTTCTCCCCCCTTCCCTTCCCCTTCCCTCCCCCCCCTCCCCTCTTCTCCTCCTCCACCCCTCCCCTTCCATTCCTTGTTTTGGTTTCCCAGCTTAGTTTATTAGATTCATTATGTATTATTTATTTTGGTTGCTTGCAATTGTAGTTAATGGTTTAAACATTTTTTAGAGTAGAGCACCCTTTGGTTTCTGTTTGACTGGGTCTGGATTCTATCGGCAGGATCTCAGCTTTTAAATGATGGTTCAAGATCTATGATCCCCCTTTGGTGGATCATATGATTTCTATTAATGGCTTTCCTCAGTGCTTTGTTTTATAATATGGTATATTTTGTTTTTTTATTATTCATACACTTGTTTTTTCATACTTCCGGTCTGGCCCTCTTTTTAATGCGCACGCGCCGGCGTTCTTCATCTCTTTGAGAAACTTGAAACGGCTTTTTGTATGTGGTTTGCTTGATCGATATTTTTAAGGTTCTTTTTATATATATATTGTTGCAGGCTTTGTATTTATGTACTCGATATCACTGTGGGCGCTCACTATCACAATTTGAATGTTATATTGTAATTTCTCTTTGAGTAACTTGAAACGGCTTTTTGTAGGTGTGTTGTCTGTTTGGTTTTCATTAGGTTCCTTACATATATAATGTAGCAGGCTCTGTATTTATGTACTTGACATTATTGTGGGTATTCATCTTTATTGTCTTAATGTTTTAATCATGTCCTTTTTAATTTTGTTTTTACGGCGTTTTCCTGCATTTGAAAGTTTTTTAAGGCAATGCATTATGATTCGTGCTTCCCTCGGGTTGGGTGAAGTTTTATTTTTATAGCCCTTTTTTAACAGTCCCTTGCTTTTTAATGTGATCTGGTTTTAGAGTAGGGCTCTTTCTGGAATTTATCATGAATTTAACTTTTTTGGTTGGGTTCTCCCCGAACGCATTTTTAAACGGACATGTGCAGCTGTTTCAGTCTTCTCGTAGGAGTTAATAATGCTCCTTTGTTTTGAAGATTTAGGTTTTCGCTTATTGTTTCAGTGCTGGTATTAGATCTTCCCTGCACTCCGTGTTTGAGACTATAATAACCCAATATGCATTTCTTTTAAGGTTCTATGAACATTGTGTCAGAATCCTGTAGTGGATCACGTGGTACGAGGTATCCATCGGATCTTATGAAGGCAAGAGAGATTAGAATGTTTGGATGTGTTTATTTGGACTTCTTTTCGAGCACTGTCTGGTGTCCCCATTCTTTAATGTTATGGGTCTCCCCTGCATTGATTCTTAGAGAGACAATATGTTCCTTCAATATCGGAGTTTGTTTGGGCTTAAAACGGTTTAAAACAGTTCCTCCTTCCCCTCCCTCCCCCTCTTCTCTCCCCTCCCTCCCCTCTCCTTCCCCTCCTTCCCCCCCTCCCTTTCCCTTTCCCCTTCCCTCCCTCCTTCCCCCCCTTCCTTTCCTTTCCTCTCCCCTTCCCCCCTTTCCCCCTCCCTCCTTCCTTTCCTCTCCTTCTCCTTCCCTTCCCATCCCTTTCTCTCCCTCCTTTCCCCTTCCCTTTATCTTTCCTTCCCCCTTTTCTGCTACCCTTCTCTTCCCCCCTTTTTCTCCCTTTCCCTCCCTTCTTCACCCTTCCCCCTCCCCCCCTCCCACACACCCCCACAACCCCCCACCCTCCCCCCCCTTTCCCCCCCCTTCCCCTCTCCCCTCTCTCCTCTCTCCTCTTTCCTCTCTCCTCTCTCCCCTCTCCTCTCTCCCCCCTCCCCCCTCTCCCCCCTCCCCCTCCCCCCTTTTTCGTCTTTCTTTCTCTTTCTGGGCTCATATAACCTATACATTTTTTATCTAATTTATTATTCTATTATTGGCTTATGTGTGTGGTCATGTATTTTTAATGGGGGTATTTTTTTACAATTAGAAATATATTTATATTTTTATGGGGGTAGCATCCAATACCTTCTATTCCTCAATATAAAGAAGTATATTCTTATCTTTTATATAATTTTATTTATTGTTATTATTATTTTATTTATTGTTATTTTTTTAAAGTAGAGTGCAATATGGTTTTTTATGATTTTAATTGATTATTATTGATGTTTTCTTTGCAAGTTATTTGATATAGTCCAATTTCGCCTTTATTTTATGTATATTGTATATTCATGTTATAACTTTTTATTTTAACCCTTCCTTTTTGGTATATTCATTGTTTATTTATACTAATATGGTTTTATAATTTATTTTTTAGTGTGTCCTGATAGCCCCTGAGGAAGTTATATACGAAACACGGCCTGTGTTGGGCTTAGGCCACTTGTTTGGTTATAATAAATTCATTGGGTGTTGAATCTGCCGCTTCCTGTTTTTGTTTCGTTCCAACCAAGACTGCCCCAGACAAGGCTGCTTCCCATCCCCAAGCGGACATCCGCAGGCGCACCAAAAGGGCGCCAGACTGGCACCGCAGGCGCGTGAGGCCGGCCGGACACACACCCCCCCCCTTTCAGTAACCGGCGAGCTACTAATCCCCCAACCAGCAATCCGCCCCCCGCCTTCGCACCTAGGAAACCGTCCCAACTGCGAACCCACCCAGGTCGGAAACCCCCCCCCACACCGCTAGCCACCACGACGTACCCACCAAGCATGGACCCCGGTTGCCGCCCGTGCACGACCGAACTCGGACCACGAAGTCCCAGCCCGACTGACACCCAGACCACGGCCCCTGTGATACCAAATTCCGCAGTACAGGGCTCCATAAGGTCTCCGTGCCCCTTCGGGGCAAAATCCCGAAGTCAGTCCACCGGAATGCGATAGAGCCTTGACCAACCCGGCCACACAGCCAGGGATAAGCCAAGCCTCCCTCAACTCTCGGAATAGATGTCAACACCACCACCCACATCCAACTTGCCCTTGCCAAACCCCCTGCGGGCGCAACGCTGGACCCCTTGCCCACCGCCGCCGTGCTGCCCACCATACCACCTCCCAGTAGCGAAGCCAAGCAGGCCAAGCTCCACCACCACCCAAAAACGAAACCGCTCCCGGAAAGAGATATCAGCAGCTGAACCCGACACCAGCCACGACTACCGGCCCACTACACCCCGGACTGGCAAAAACAAACACGGATACCACCGAAGCCGCCCATGCAAAGCGTGACCCATAGTCGACCACACCTCAACAGAGTGCAGTCCGGAATTAGGCAGGTTGACTTAGGAAACCCCCAACCCGCGGTACGAACCCCCCCCCACCCCTCCTTCAGCCACAAGCTGACCGATCGCCCCGCACCACCATCCGTTCCAGGACTCCTCCCACCTAGCACAACCGTGCCCCCCCCTGCATATCTGGAACGCCCCAATAACAATCCGAGTCCCCATATCATTCCATATTGCTCGAGCGGGCGACGTCCCCACACCCGTCGAAACACCGAAGGAGCATGGCCAAGGCCACCTTGCGCACAATCTCCAGAACCCCCTCCAACTTACCATCCACCATGCCCCCTGGTATGATCACACCCGCGCGCTTCCCGCCCCCCCAACCGTCGCAAGACCACATATATTGTGACAGACAGACCCAACGTCAAGTTGGCCTGGTATCCCCGCCAACGACTCCGCTAACGCGACCCCGGCGGGCCTCCCCTGCCCTAGGCCCCCACCACCCCTACGCCATCTGTCCCCTCCCGCGGCAGCACCCACACAGCCGCCCACGATGCAGCGCCCGAGTAGGAAGAGGAAGCCGACCCTGAAGCCGCGGACAAGCATACCGCCTGCGCCTCCCCACCCTAGCCCCCCCCCCCAGCATCCCCCGACCGTCCAGCCCATGCCTCTCCCCACCCGGGGGGGGGGCCCGACCACTCACCTGCTTCTTGACCGCCTGCCACCGGCAGCTGCCGTCCCGGCGCCCAGCTGGCTGACGTCATCACCGGTCAGCCCCGTCTCACTGCGCCACCCGGAAGCCTCCGCTGCAGCACCATACCTGGAGGACAAGCACCAGGCCTCCACGACTACTGCATCCACGCCGGCCCCTGTGGAGACAAAAGCGAAAAACAGGGAGGGAGGGAGGGGGGGGGCTGCTGGAGACCACTCCTGTGGTCAGGGCCAACCTCGAAGCAGAAAGGGGGGGGGGCCGCGACCAAGCCACCACCTGCCTAGCAACCCTCCGACCCTAGAAAAACCGCCAACGAAGGCTGCACCGCACTCGTTGCCCCGGTCACCCCACCCGCTCCTGTCAAACGCAGACGAAGGCAACGCAGTGAACGACGTGTATGCGGAACCAGACCTACCACGCCGTCAACAGGAAGGCTTACACTTCCAAAGCACCCACTTGTCCACCCCCGCAGCTGCCCCCAATCCATCCCCCCCCCTCCACACCGTGGTCTGCATCCAACTCACCTGCCGCACCTCTCACCATCTCCGCGGTCATAGTGGTCTCGGGTTGATCCGCCACTGTCAGAGGCCCCTGCCTGTGATCCGTCTGCCACCTGGTCACCGGCCGTGCCCTCCAGCTCTCGCTCCTGTTGCCTCGGACTGCTGCCATCCAGGTGGAACCTGAGGAGAGAAGACCCAAAAAAAAAAAGACGAAGAGGAACCCGCCCCGGCCCAAGGCTGCTGCCCCCCCCAACCACTCCGCCCAAGAAGAGCCTTACCTGCCCCCGCATGAAACATTCAAATGGTTAGGTCCAAACTCACAGTAAACTATTCTGGTTTCATTAAGGCTGTGGGAAGAGAGGTGGCCAGTGGCAGAGCCTTCAGTGAGAAGGCAGCAGCAGGCAAGGAACCATTTTAACCCGAATGTGGACAATGTACTGACAAAAGGTCATACTCTCACAGTCACTCAATCAAATGTTACAGCCTCCACTGGCTCCCAACCACCGCATAACCAATCCTGACCTTTTCTCACCCCGCTCAATCCAATCAATACACAAAATATCCCCTTTCAGCTATCCACCTGGAAGCACCAAATTGTCCCTGCAACCCCCATGCCTGTCAGACCAATCAATATCCAAGTTCCGCTTACGGTAAATCGCCTTGATTGCCAGACAAAGCATATAGAAGACTGTGAAATTAATAAAGAAATGTTAATGTCTATTTCTACTTTGGTATAGAAATGAATTGAATTACAGACCACTTGCAATAGTAATATATCGCAAATATCTGGAATAGAAAGTTACTTCTGCACAATATACTCAGCGTGAAATGTATCCTCACTTTTTACCAAATGAGAAACAAAGTTTATATAGAATGCATAAAATCTGAATTTCTGTCTGTAGTGACACCCAGTTTGGTATCAAGTTCTAAAGGCACACAGAATTTCCAAAGAACTGATGGTTTGATTAACTCTTGTGTTGCAACCGAACTAGCTGTCTTACAGAGATTCTCAATGTTAAAGAAACACTTTGATCTCTGTTCAAGCCAATTTATGAACGTCAAACGACAAGAGCGCAGCAAAAGCTGATAGGAGACAAAGGCACGCACTTCACCCCAAATACTGATACATAAGCAACCATCAACATAATATCTAGCCCTTCAATCCCAGGGAACTATGTCAAAGGGGTGTCCTCTTTTTCCCCTTTTGCACTAGCTCCCGTCAATGCAAGTCAGAGACACAAAAGCGACACCACAGAACTGCCACGGCACAAGCAGCAACCGAGGCAGGCCACACACATGGACCCGCCCAGCCACACACACACAACAAACCGAGGAAAGGTCCCACAAGCCATCCAGCCCGACGGCGACAGCCCCAACCCACACCCTCAAAGTCCCCGTCCCTGTAAACCACAACCACCCCCCGAGGCACACAAAGAAAACCCGCCACGCCACTCGGAATGGCCCACACTTACACGGCCACCCGTAAACGCCTGCCCCTCCCCCTACCTCCGTGTCGCCGGTGGCAACAAACAAAAACACCACCGTGCAACCGCCAGAGCAGGCCAAATGGGGAGCGGAGGGCGCGCGAGGCCCACCGCCCACATGCCACCCGCCGCAGAGAACGCCCCAGCACGACGCCGCAGCGAAACGCCAGGCAAGCAGCCCGGGGGAACTCCCCCACCGCGGACACCCACACCGCGCAGCCGGCGCTACCCGGCAGCCTCTGCGTCACCCCCCGGACCAAGACGGCCCGTCGACACGATCGGCGGAGCACCCGATCCCGCCCCGAGACAGCCCCGGAACTCGGGTCCGCCGCAGGGAAACCCCGCGGGCAGCTCCGAGCCATCGGCACGGTAGGAACCGAGCCGCCAGCCACGATGCCCCATGCACTCGGCCCCAGCAGACCCCACTCGTGTGAGCACACCACCGGCCAGCAACATCGCGACTCAAGCCGGCACCCCCGAGCAGCCTCCGCCTCGAATGACCATGCGGAGGCTGCCCGCCGGCCCCTACCACCCACCACGCCGCCAGCAAAAACCCCCCTGATTGGCTCCCGCGCGGCTGCAACCGCCGGGAGCCAATCACTTCAAACTGCCCGCGGCCGCGAGCAGGGCCCGCGCACTGGCCGCACGCCCGGTTACAGTCGGCCGCCGGGACCCTGCCCGCGGCCTCCTCATTTTGTATAACACACATTTGCAGCAAATCTTAATGCATGGTAAGTGAGATGACCCCACACCAACTGTTTGGGGCATGCCCAGCATATTCCCGTAAGTTGCCGCAGTGAACAGTTCCCTAATGCGCAGCAGCGGCAACATGTGAAATTAATGTGGTGGCATTAACTGTATCCATGCTAAATGCAGCATTAAAAATGAGTGTGCATTAGCTCCCATGCTAACTGCAATGTGCAGTCCACATCCACCCTCTGCTCATAACCTTCCCATTTCGAAGCAGTTAGCACAGGACTTTTAATATGCTGGCTGTTTTAGCAAGTGGTAGCAGTTACTATGGTCCCTTGCACTAAAGCACATGTTAACCATTACTGCACTTTAGTAAACATGAGTGTTTTTCCAACCATTTTCATTTCAGTTTAGCATGGGCTGTTTTGTGTTGGTGTATGCTATTTTATGGTAGTCTGCAATAAATGAAAATTGCCAAAAAAGAAAATGTGCATCTATACTTTGCAATCAGCAACACAAGGTCCACAGAAAATATAGGTTATCCTGTTTATAACTGGCAATTCATGAAGGAAGTATTTTTGCAGAGGGCCCTGGTTTTGTCAATAGAATAAGGTTAAAAGATTCAAGTTTAAGCAAAATATAAAACTCATTTTTTTTAAGGACAATAACTAATGAACAGACAGATAAGGGGAAGATCTTTAGGTCTAAAATTACTTTATTCCACCATGCATTATTCATCTATTGAGATCTCTAGGAGATTGGTTAAGAGGTATGTGATCAAGTATACTTGAAAAATCAGGACTAGAAGATATAATAATTTGTTCCATAAAGAGAAGTAGACTCTAGTTGGACATAATAAGAACAGGAATATAATTATAAAGCCGGGGAACATGTGGGATGAATAGATATTCAGAGCTATAAGAACTCTAGGAGAGGAATACATAGATAACATTAAAGCATTTCAGGAAAACTGTTTGTTCTTTATTTAAAGAAGAGACTGATTATCATTGCATTAAGCAGCATATTTACTAAAATGTGGTAGTTTGCCATATATTAAGCCCCAAAAGGTAATGTGGGAGGTGGTGTGGACCTGCATGAACTGAGGAAATGCCCAGAATGTCCCCTTAGTCACTGTAGAGAGACACACCTCATGGTTAGCATATAGCAATGATGCCCATGCCAACCGTGATATGACGTTAATAGCCACACTCCACCCCAGCCCACTCAGTCAGTCAGTCACTGTCCCATGCTAAGCAGTTAGCTTGGGACTTTTACCCTGTTGCCCACAGGAATCCCTATGCTAACCATTAGTGTGCTTTAGTAAACATGCCCCTAAGAGAGGTATTTCTAAAATCAGTTTACCCATGTAAATTTATTTATTTATTTATTACTATTCAGTTCACATCTATCCAGTAGTAGTTCAAGGTGAGTTACATTCAGAAATAGTAGTTGTTTCTCTGCCCCCAGAGGGCTTACAACTAAGCTTCCACCTGAGGCAGTGGAGAGTTCAACAACTTGCCAGTTGATTTGAAACTTGGTTGGTCTGCTCCCAGGCTGTTGCCCTAACCACTAGACGACTACTTCACTCTGTGTAAATGACTGTTTGCAAGACGAAAAGGATCATTTGATGATTGTCTCCCTAGAATGAGGGTGAAAAGGCACAGCTTGTTCCACATATGTACTTTTTGCCTGCATCGTATAGGACAAAAACAGGAGCAGCGGAATCTCTGGGTTTTTTTTTTGGGGGGGGGGGGCGGGCAGCTCCACCCTAACTCCACCCTATCCCTGCCCCTAGGCCCATGACCAGGCTGCGATCAAGGGCCCCCTCCTGTTCTGCCCACAGGAATCTGATCTCCCACAGGCAGACAGAGGGGGCTCTTTGCTGCGAATGTGCCACTCATCTGTGAGCACATCTTTCCCCATAGTTCGTCAGAGAATTGGTGGTAGTGCCAGACCCTGTATGACCCAACCCTTTTCAATGCCTACAAAAACACACAAATGGGTAGATTCTTTTTGAAAGCTGCACTGCCCTGATAATAGTTATTCTTATAAGTACTTTTTTATTATATCTCTTACAGACAAAGTGCTCCTGCACAGGCAATTCTTGCTGAAATGCTGCCATGTTGAGCCTAATAAAGAGTTTTAGCTAGCAACTGTTGAAATTCTGATTACTCCTGCTGTGATTTTGTAGGCGTGCCCCTTTTTTGCTTTTCTTCTTGCATCGTATAGCATACATTCCTAGAGAAAGTTAGGTTGGAATAGAAATCTAGTAGTACCTATCCAATCTCTTCCCCCCGCCCCGAAATCCGCTCATCAAACAAATCACTTTTATCTAGTTCGTCTGACCTTTGTGATAACTAAATTAATGGAAATGTTGCTAAAACAAAGGATAGCAAGGTTTCTGGAATTGAGTGGATTGCAGGATCCGAGGCAGCGTAGGTTTACTAGAGGCAATTCTTGTCAGACAAATCTGATTGATTTCTTTGACTGGGTGACCAGAGAGTTGGACCAAGGGAGAGCACTAGATGTGGTGTACTTAGGTTTCAGTAAAGCCTTTGATACCATTCCATACAGGCAACTTAGAAATAAATTGAGCACCCTAGGGATGGACCCTAAAGTGACTGACTGGGTTAGAAATTGGTTGAGTGGAGGCAAAAAAGGGTACAGGTAAATGGAGCTCACTTTGAGGAGAAGGATGTTACCAATGGTGTGCCGCAGGGATCTGTCATTAGTCCTATTATTTTTAACATTTTTGATAGTGATATTTTGGAAGGGCTGTCAGCTAAGTTTATCTCTTTGCTGATGATACCAAAATTTGCAATAAGGTAGACACCCAGGAAGGAGTAGATAGCATGAAGAGGGATCTAGATAATCTTGAAGAATGGTTGAGAATTTGGCAGCTGAGATTTAATAGTAAAAAAATACAGGGTCATGCATTTGGACTGCAAAAATCCAAGGGAACAGTACAGTATTGAGGGTGAGGTACTTCTGTCCATGAAAGAAGAGTGGGACCTGGGTGTGATTGTTTCTGATGATCTTAAAGTGGCTAAATAGATAGAAAAGGTAACAGCAAAAGCCAGAAGGATGCTTGGCTGCATAGGGAAATGGCCAGCAGGAAAAAGGTGATAGTGCCTCTGTATAAGTCTTTGGAGCAACTGCCTAGTACCCAGAAGATCAAGGATTCAATTCCATCTGGTACTCCTTGTGATTTTCGGCAAGTCACTTTACCTTCCATTACCTCTGAAGAAAAGGCCTAGCGATCTACTTCCGGTGATACATTGCCAAGAAAACCCAGAAGCAGCTGGGTTGCCAGGAGCCAGCACTGTCTTGATGGCACTAAAAAAATAAAAAGAACCCTACTTATCATTTGTATAGCACTACAAGTCATACACAATGCTGTACAGATACATGTAAAAGATGGTCCCTGCTCATCAGAGCATAATCAAGACAGACAAACAACAGCTGAAGACATGGATATATCTAGGGGAATGATAAGGAAACACATAGGAGACTAAATGGATAAGGATCCAAAAATGGCCTCGAAGAGGTGAGTTTTCAGCCTGAATTTGAAAAGGGCCAGAGATGAAGCCTGATGCACAGACCCAGGTAGTTTGTTCCAGGCATAAGGAGCAGCAAGGTCGAAGGATCAAAGTCTGGAGTTGGCAGTAGAGGAGAAAGATACAGATAGAAGGGATCTTCCAGAAGAGCGGAGTTCCCAAGGAAGGGTGTAGGGAGATATAAGAGATAAAAGGTGGTGAGGAGCAGCAGAATAGGTCAGTAGGAGAAGTTTGAACTAGATATGGAAAGGGTTATCTGAGCATATTGAGGCTGGCAGATTAGTCACATAGCTAAGTTTTGATCAGATTGAAGGGGAGAAAGATGATTCAGATGGAGACCAGCAAGGAGGAGGTTACAATAGTTTAGATGGGAGGTGACTAAATAGTGGATAAATGTCTTAGTAGTGTGTATAGAAAAGATACACATTTTGCAAATGTTATAGAAAGAAGCAAACAGTTTTAGCTATCTGTTGAATGTATGCAGATAAAAAGAGAGTAGAGTCAAAAATGACCCAAAGTTGCCAGCATAAGGGGACAGACTTAAATATCTCAATATGTATACTGTACTTTAGAGGAAAGGCAGGATAGAGGAGATATGGTAGATATGTTTAAATACCTCCATGGCATAAATTCACAGAAGGAGAGCCTCTTTCAATTGAAAGAAAGCTCTGCAATGAGGGAACATAGGAAGAGGGGGAAAGGGGATATACTCAGGACTAATGTGGAGAAATATTTATAGAAAGAATGGTAGGTGCATGGAATAGTCTCTCAGTGGAAATAGTAGAGACAAGGAGAGTATCTGAATTCAAGAAAGCATGGGGCAGACATAGACAATCTCTAGAGGGATAAAAGGGACTATAGCAGTTGATATGGAAGGGCAGACTAGATAGGCCATATGGTCTTTTTCTGCTGTCATGTTTCTATGTTTCTAGTCGTTGGTCTAGTATTATACCTAGGTAATGTACCTGTGGATTTACTTCCAGCTCAATATCCTGGATTTTTAATGTTTTTGGTGGATTGAATGTTGTTTCTCTGATGTAAAGAGCTTCAGGTTTTTTGTAGTTTATGGATAAATTGTAATCTGAGAGCCAGTTTGTTACCGCATTGAATCAGTTAATTACAGACAACGAAGCAGTATAGCAGATCACCTTCTTGCTTCTCACACAGACTTTGTGAAGTACAACCAATCAGCATGTGATAGAGCTTTCTCACTCTATGCCTCCTACAATATGGAACTCCCTCCCAGTGGAAATCTGAACAACTACAGACCTGAAGGATTTCAAGACACTCCTCAAAAATCACCTGATCCATATGTGCTTCCAGGGCATAAGATACACATGAAAGCAACACAACTAAATTACACACAAAGACACATCTAACCCATAGTCCTACCTTCCCTCCTCAATAAGAACAATGCAATAATAAAATACCATAGTCCTACCTTCACCCTGCCATCAAGAACAATGCAATAATAAAATACCAAATATACCCGTTCGACATCTCGTCTGGTATTTTGGTATGTTATTAATGCTCTGGATTATTTAATAGTAACGTTATTAATGTTAAGGATTTGGAATATTTACTAGTTCCCTGTAAAGTTATATGAATGTCTTATATTTTGGTTCACTGTTACTTGTAATATTAACACAATCCATGTGTTAATATGTTCTGTTCGATGTAAACCGAATTGAACTTTGGAAATGCAGCATATAAACATCTCAAATAAATAAATAAATTGGTGCTGTGTGTTGAGGTTTAGAGATGGTGAAAAGTGCATAAAGCATTATATCATCTGTGCATATATGATAGCAGACATTGTATGCTCGTATGATTGAACATATTGATTGTAGGTAAATGTTGAAAAGAGTGAAGATAGGGCAGAGCCTTGTGGTATGTGCTGTTGTTTAATGGGAGTTGATTAGTGTGAACCTATTTTTCTCTGTGAACAAGCAGGAAATAAGTTATCATGTATAGGTGATGTCACTGATGGAGCCCCACATGGGAACACTCTCCAGCTTCTCCAGTCTTTTTTTTTTCTGCGGAGCCCCTAGGATGTATTCCTGCACACCAAAAACAAGTTTTACTTCTTAGCCCTCATGGGCCATGTTTTTTCTGCTTTTCTTGCCGCCTGTCATAGGCTAAGGGGTCTGTTTACTAAAAGGCCGGTGGTGTGCGGTCCGCGGTACCGAGCGGGTGCCGTATAAGGAGTGGGCGTTCCGTCGTGAAGAACAGAAGCTGTGATTGACAGATGCGCTAAGGTGCGCGGCGCCCGTGTGGTTAGTGCCCTGTGACATTACGGAGTTTGATCTGTGCACATGGATCACACTGCTCACGGTTTTTGGGCTGCCACTATTGTGCTGCACATTGCTGACGGAAACGGTTTCTTTTCCCTGCACAGCACCTCTAACGCGAGTGTTTCACTGGCGTTATATTTCTTTGCAGATTCGGGCACGCTCCTGTGCGGCGAGTCTCTCCCCTCCCACATTCCGCCCACTGACCCCGTCTCTCCGCCCCTAGGGGGCCTTCCTCCGCCCTCATTTCGCCTTTGCACGCCTCTTTCGCACATTACCGCCCCGCAAATGTGCGCGTTGTCGGCGCACGCTTGCGGGACCCGTTAATGTGCCGCGCACTCGTACGGGGCGCTTAAGAGCACTTAAATACATCTTTTAGAGCGCTCATGTGCGCCCCGTACAAGTGCGCCGTTTAGTAAACAGACCCCTAAGTCAGTCCCAACCGACTCTGGTTCTTTTTTCTTGCCTTTTGGCATCTCTCCCCCCCTTGGGGCTTTTTTCCCACCCACAGCAATTATTGAGTTTAACTTGGCTGCGGCAGTATTTTTTGACATGTCTAAGCCAGCTAGTGGTTTCAAGAAATGCACCAAGTGTGGCAGGACTATCTCAGTCACTGATCGTCACAATTGGTGTCTACAGTGCCTTGGACCCGATCATCAGCCTTCAGCCTGCAATCTGTGCCTGCAGATTTATTTATTTTATTTATTTACAATTTCTTCTATACTGCACTATTCAGCATCAGCGCGGTTTACATGGAACATAACAATCAGACCGGGTACATAGGTCTGAGTTTACAATTAACAGGAGAAACAACTTGGATAACAAAAGGTAACTATTTACACAATGAAGTCACATAAGACATAGCAAGAGATTTAATGGTCAAGGACTCCTTACATGGTGTGGACGCCTGGCTTACAGGGTGTGGTGGGACAGTTGTATGTATTTGAGTGGGGATGTGGTTCATTGTTCTCTGGGAAATATTTAATGAAAAGGAAGTGTTTAAGGGCCTTCGTAAACTGGGTTAGGTTAGTTATTGCCCTGATGTTTGTTGGTAGTGAGTTCCAGAATCTTGGTGCGCAGAGACTGAAGGCCCTGTTTGCGGTTATTGAAGTGCATTTTGTTAATTCTCTCGGCAATGATATTTATTTATTTATTTACATCTTTTATATACCGCACTATTTGCGATCAGCGCGGTTTACATAGAACAAACAATATCCGACAATAAACAAGAGTCAGGTCATTACAATGAACAGGAGCAGTAACTTGGATAACAGGGGAAACTATCTACATATGTGGAACATTGAACAAGGTAACTGTATATATGAGAGATGGAGTTATTGTGTGTTGCTCATACATGGTGGCTGGGGTTCGGGGGAGGCTGTGAGGTATTTAATGAAGAGGAAGTGTTTTAAGACCTTCCTAAACTGGCTCAAGTTGGGGATAGCTCTGATGTGTGGTGGTAAGGAGTTCCAGAGGCTTGGGGCACTCAGACTGAAGGCTCTGTTTGAAGTTGATAAGGCGCATCTTGTCATCACTTTTGGTATTGCTAGCATGTTGGCTGTAGAGGTTCTTCTTGTCCTGTTGGGTGTGGGTGGTTGTATGAGGTCACTTATTGAAGAGGCGGATAACCCGTTGATAGCTTTGAATGTCATCACTAAGGTCTTGAAGCTAATCCTGGCTTGGATGGGGAGCCAGTGAAGCTGCATCAGGAGGGGTGTGATGTGCTCTCTCCTTGGTGCTCCAAAGAGGATTCGCGCAGCGCAGTTCATGGCAAGTTGTAAGGGATGTAAGGTTGTCTGGGGGAGTCCTTGTAGGATGGCGTTTGCATAGTCAAAATGAGGGATGATGAGGGCTTGGTAGATGGTACGGAAGTCGCTCATCTCGAGTAGAGGGCGTATGTGTCTGAGGGATCTGATTTTGAAGTAGATGCTCTTACTATTTTTGCTATGTGCTGCTTCATGTTGAGGTTCTGATCCAATGTGACTCCGAGATACCGTATGGCTGATTTTACTTGTAGTTTGGCGTTGTCTACTTCCAGTTGGTTAAGTGGAGTGAATTCTGGATTTCTAGAGATGAACAGGACCTCAGTTTTCTTATGTTGGATACGCAGATTTTGGGAGAGGAGCCATTCTGATATTGCATTGAAGCAGTTGGTTAGTGGGGTGAGGTCCGGGCAGTCCAGTGATATTGGCAGGTACAGTAGGACATCGTCTGCGTAAATCATGCAACTCACATTGAAGGACCTAATGATATTACAGATGGGTTGGATATAAATGTTAAACATAAGTGACGATAGGGAGGATCCTTGAGGGACTCCTTGACTTTGTAGGAATGGCTCGGATGTGGTCCCGTTTGTTCGTACATGTTGCCATCTTCCAGATAGGTAAGACCTACACCACTCAAGCGCTGTTTCGGTAATGCCTTTCTCTCTTAGTCGAATCAGGAGAATCTCGTGGCGGACTGAGTCAAAGGCTGCCGCAATATCTAGAAAGATAAGTGCGAAACCTGTACGTGAGTTGTCGATGCCTGAGATTATGGTGTTGAAAAGAGTAGTGAGTAGTGTTTCCACTCCGTGTGACTCTCTGAACCCGTGTTGTGATGGATCTAGAGGTGCGTTAGTGTCCACATGATCTTGTAGTTGCCTGTAGACTATTTTTTCAACGATTTTGGCGAGCATCGGGATACTGGATATGGGTCTGTAAGACTCGACCTTTTGAGGGTCTAATTTGGTGTCTTTAAGCAGCGGTCTAACGGAGGTCTGTTTGAGCGTAGATGGGAATGACCCGGTGCTGAATGATAATCCTATCATTTTAGCTAAGATTGGGGCAAGGTCGGAACGTAGATCTTTTATCCAGAATGCTGGACATGGATCTGAGTATGAAGTGGAGGTATTTAGGGTAGCAATGGTGTCTTCGATAGTTCTCTTAGACGAAGTAGTAAAAGAGGTTAGATATGCTGTGCGTGCTTTGTCATCAGGAGGGTCTGGTATCATCATCTTGTCAGTCTTGCATAATTTTGATTGCATAAATACGGCGTAATCCTGTGGGTGTATAGATCCAGTGCGTTCTGGGGTCGGTTCTTTGGCGAGATATTTGACCAGGTTGAAGAGGTCATGCGGTTTGTTTAATGAACGTTTCAGAGTGTCAGTGTGATGTTGTTTCATCTTGTCCATGACTGCCCTGCGATGTGTGTGTAGGAGTTGGATGTATGCTGCTTGGTCACTGCTGGTACGTGATTTCCTCCAGCGTTTTTCCAATCTTCGTAGGAGGGTTAGAGACGCCCTTAGGTCAGCTGTGAACCATGGTGCGGATGGTCTTTTCTTTGGGGCTTTGGATGTGGGGGGACGGATTGCGATCGAGCTAAGTCTGCTGTTCCACGTGGAGATTAGGACATCTAGGTCTTGTGAGGTGTCATCAAGGAGAGAGTTTGTTTCAGCCAGGATGCGTTCTTTGTTAAATGGGTGAAATCTTCTGGTATTTGCGGTTGTGTTTGTTTGTAAGTTCGTAATGGGTCTCAGTGACTTGATGGGGGTCGGAATTTGAAAGGAAATGAGTTTATGATCCGACCATGGAACTGCTGTTAGTGATAACGTGATGTTTTGTGCTTGCTGAAGCACCGTTTGTGGGGCGTATATCAGGTCGAGAACGTTGCCCTTTGTGTGTGTGGGTTCATGAACCAATTGGGTGTATCCTAAGATATCTAGGGCTTCTGTGAAGGCAGCTGCTTGATTGTCCTGTAGGGATGGTAAGTTAAAATCTCCTAGTATCCAGTTAGGTTTATGAGGAACATGGGTATTTGATGCTAAGTTTATGATATTGGAGAGGTTGTCTGGATCCGCAGAGGGCGCTCTATAAATAAGGTTTATGGAGCAAGAGTGGTTGGAAATAGATAATGTTTCAAGGGAATTGGTGTTGCTGGCTTCTTCCAATTTGAATTGAAGGTCAGATCTGGCGATGATGGCAACTCCTCCACCCCTTTTGTTTTGCCTGTGGCTGGTGAAAGTAACGAAGTTAGGTGGGAGGAGTTGGTTGAGGATGGTATTGTCTTCTGGTGAGAGCCAGGTCTCGGTAATCATAATGATATCTAAATTATGATGAGTTATTGTTTCAGTGATTGCTGGCCATTTTTTACGAAGTGATCGAGAGTTAATGAGTGCACACTTCAGGCTGTTGGTGTGTAGGCGTTTATTTTGCTTTAGTTTTGGGGAATTTTGTAGAGGGATATGAACTAGATGGGGGCGGCGTGGATAGCTCGCTCCATGATAAAGGTTGTTGGAGTCATTGGGCCATTTTCTTCCGCTAGTATAAAGCGTTGGGATGTGGTTTTGTGATGTCGTTAGTGCTAGTGAGCTGGATGACAAAATGGTGAGTAGCAGGTAGAGACTCAATAGGGTAAGGATTATGTGCTGCATTTTGGGTCTATCTATGCCGGTGCAAAGTGGAAGATGAAAATGTGAGACAATTGGTATGGTTGCCGGTTGCTAAGATGAGGTAAATAAGTATAAACAATGTTTCACCTTTCAACTTGGAGCATAGGATGTGTAGTAGAAACAATGTAATAAATATAAGATTGAGCAATGTAAACAATGTAACAAATACAATGTAACAAATGCTGTTAGACTTCCCTAACCACAAGCACTCATTAGATAACTGGTGCAGTGAGCAAATACAGTACACATATGAGACAATATTGTTCAGGTAATTAATGTTAGGTGGAGTAAGATGGTCACAGAGCAGTCTTGTAGGATAGGCGGGCTAATTTGTTGCTGCCTCGTGGTGTTCAGCAGAGGTGTACTACTCGGAGGAGAAACATATGATAGCATATTTATCGCAGTGGATCTTCTCGGTCTATTAGGCGCTGTTGCTTGGATAAGGTCAGAAAGTGAAGATGGAGAGAGCTTATTGACCGCTTTGAATGTCAGCAGCACTGTCTTGAATAAGATCCTGGCTTGTACAGGAAGCCAGTGTAACTGCTTTAGAAGGGGTGTCACATGGTCTCTTTTAGATGACCCCTGGAGAACCCTTGCTACACTATTCATGGCAAGTTATAAGGGGTTCAAGGTGGATTGTGGGAGACCTTGTAGTATGGCATTGGCATAATCCAGATGTGGTATTATCAGGGCCTGGTAAATTGTCTGAAAATCTTCCAGTTCAAGCAAGGCGCGTAGATGTCTGAACGAATCTTGAAATAGATTGCTCTTACAGTGTTAGCTATGTGTGCCTTCATGTCAAGGTTTTGATCCAGTGTAACTCCCAGGTAACGAATTGTGGGTTTTGCTTGAAGTTCGGC
This sequence comes from Ichthyophis bannanicus, assembly GCA_033557465.1. Taxonomy (NCBI): domain Eukaryota; kingdom Metazoa; phylum Chordata; class Amphibia; order Gymnophiona; family Ichthyophiidae; genus Ichthyophis; species Ichthyophis bannanicus. The sequence continues at coordinate 359,558,591 of CM066035.1, forward strand.
CTCTTTCACCTTCAAGTATTTGGGTGGGCTGAAGTTTGGGTTCCTCGTAATGAAGAGCACTTCCGTTTTTTTATGTTGAATCCGAAGGTTTTGTGACAGGAGCCATTCAGATATGGCATTGAAGCAGTTGGTCAAAGGGGAGAGGTCAACTTGATCTATGTAGAACGGCATATAGAGCAGGACATCATCTGCATATACCATACAACTGACATTGAAGGACCTGATGATATTGCAAATGGGTTGCATGTATATGTTGAACAACAAGGCCGATAGGGAGGATCCCTGGGGAACTCCTTGGTTTTGATGAAACGGTTCTGATGTTGCTCCGCCTGATCGTACTTGCTGCCATCTATCGGTCAAGTATGATTTGCACCATTTCAGTGCTGTTCCGCAGATGCCCTTCTCTTTTAGTCGTCCAAGAAGAAGCTCATGATTTTACTGAGTCGAAGGCTGCGGCAATGTCTAGGAAAATGAGTGCAAACCCCTGATGAATGCTGTCAAAATGACAGTGATTATATTATTGAAAAGGGTGGTGAGGAGTGTTTCCACTCCATGTGACTCCCTGAAACCATGTTGGCATGGGTCAAGTGGAGCAGCAGAGTCGATGTGGTCTTGTAACTGCCTTTGCACTACTTTTTCCATTAATTTTGCGAGAAAAGGTATACTTGAAATGGGTCTGTAGGAGTCTACCTTTTGGGGGTCTAGTTTACTATTTTTTAGCAGTGGTCTGATCGATGTGCGCTTGAGGGCAGATGGGAAGTAACCACTTGAGAAGGATAGGTTCATTATTTTTGTTATTATCGGACTGAGATCACTGCGGAGTTCCTTTATCCAGAAAGCCGGACAAGGATCTGTTTGCGCAGTAGTGGTGTTGAGGTTCATGATAGTGTCTTCAATGCGCTTCTTGGAAGGGTTTGAGAAAGACGTTAAAGATGTTGTATATGTTGTACACCCTTGATGGGGGGAACTGAAGGGTTGGGAAAAAACAGGAGGAGTCCCTCTTTGGCTTATTGAATTCAGCATCCTCAGTCCTGACCCTGTTGACACCTTCCAAGGCTTCTGTTGAGGCATTCACAGGGAGGGAAGTCCATGCACAATCAGAACCAGGGGGATAAAGCGACAAGAGGAGACTCTCTGGCGAGACCTCATCGATGTCAAAGGGGGAGCACTGGGATAAGGTCCAAGTGCATTGTCATCGCAGCCCCTCTTGACCTGATGCAGAGAGTGATGACTAGGATCAATTGGCCTGGTTTCTCCAGCAGGCAGAATCAACCCCCCAGAACGAAGTTGTCAACCCCCATTGCCCAGGAGGGCAGCCAGTTGTCTCCCAATGTACCAGTCATTGTGGAGTCTCCACCTGAGGTATCGATACCGGTGACTGCAGACATGGCACCGGTCCCCTCGCAGGTGGTGGTACTGGAGGAATGCCTTCGAGCCCTCAAAGTTCACTTGCTGGCAGTTTTAGCCTTGTGGAAAACAGGCTTTGGGGTGCCAGTGGTGTTGTCACTGCACTCCGTCCAGTCCTTTCTGGAGACCCATGCCTTGCCCACCGAGGCAGGTGCATCAGATAGGAGGTTGGAATCAACACCGTTACCAACGACTATCTTCTATCCTACATGTTAGAATCCAATGTCCAGGGGCACCGGCACCCATCATGGGGCCCACCAATGCCAGTCCTCCCCCAAGTCGCAGAGTCGGTGGAGGGAAAAGGCCTGGCAGTACTTCGACTTCCTCTCAGAATCTGAATTAGAGTGGGAGACAGAGGAGGAATTGATGGCATTGGACCTCTAGTCCCCCTAACCTTCCATCTGATCCATCGCCTCCCCCTGAGCAGCGTAGGTCACCTCTGGAGGACATGTTCTTTCAGGACTTTGTTAGAAACATGGCAAAGGCCATTCCCTTTGCCCTGGAATTGGAGGAGGAACAGAGGGTGGAGGAGCTAGAGCTTTTCCAGTACTCATCATCCCCCAGGGAGGCAATGATCGTACCCATGTACCACGTCTTGCAACAGCTGCTATTACAGCTGTGGGAAACCCCTCTCAGTCATTAGCCAGAGATTCAATTTCCTGTACCGGGTCCAGAAGGCCCCGGGCTTTGAGAAGCCTCAACTGCCACACAACTGTAATGTGGTTGAGTTGGCCTTGAAGCAAATTAAGAGCACCAAGACCCACTCTTCGTTGCCACTGGGCCGGAAGGCCCATACCCTGGACTCCTTCAGGAAAAAATGCTATTGGGATTCCATGCTGGTGGCCAGAGTGCTGGCCTACCAGACCTTTATGAGTATATTCCTGAAGGACATCATGCTGGACCTGGTGGAATTTGCCAACCATGTCCCCAATGACTACCTCAAGGCCTTTTGAACCATGGCAAGGAATGCTCAAAATTATGGTTCATGCATGTACAATGCTTTTGAGTCTGCCAGCAGAGTAGCGGTGGTAGGTATCGCTGCCAACCATCTGGTATGACTATAGTCCTCTGACTTGGAACAGTGGGTCCAGAATAAGTTGGCCTGTGCCCCCTTCCAGGGGGATAACATCGTCAGGAAATCAGTGGAGGACAAGATGGAGCAGCTCGAGAAGGTGCATATGACCCTCCATAGGCTCTTAAAGAAGACTGCCGATCCTTTGTGGAAGAAACGTTAAGGTAAAATGGCCTTCTACCTGCACCTGTGCTGGTACTATCCGGCCCAGCTGAAGGCTCAGGCTCCCCACCAGCAGCTGAGGGAGAAATCCCAAAAGGTTCAGTCAGCCCTGCAGCTCAAGTCAGGGGCAGGCTTTTGATGGGTTCCTCAGGAGCATAGCTGTCCAGCCGTTATCCGCTGGGGTACCCCCTCAGATAGGGGGTGGCTTGTCCACTTTGCCCACAGGTGGACCCCTCATCACCTTGGATGCCTTGGTGTTGCAGATCAGCCAAAGCAGATATTGGCTGCACCTTGCCTAGTTGCCATCTCCGTATGACTCAGGAGAGTATCCCATGGACCTATCGCACCAGAGCTTGCTACAGGAAGAAGTCTCCACCCTGTTAGCCAATCTAGCCATCAAATTAGTGCCCCTGGCTCAGGTCAGATGGGGTTTCTATACCAAATACTTCCTGTTTCTGCAGAGAAAATTTGCAATGTTGGTATGTGGTCTTCGGTCCACACTTTTTCAGCCCAGTCCTGTCTGCATGGGAATTCCTGACGGGATAACAATTATAGCCAGACCATGCTCCAGCACCTCTTTGGGTCTTACAGTCAACTCCTGCCCACTGGCCCTTCTGTCTGTCCAGGCTACTTGCTAAAAAAAACCCAACCTTTAAGTCGATATCTACTGAGGATGTTGAATCAGATAAGTCCCTTGTGTGCCTACTTCCTAGTTTCTCCAGTTGGTGGCCCCTGTTGGATTGTTGATCTGCTTGGGTTCCGGTAGCCTGTATCTTGGGAGTCCCATATGTGAGGACTTCTTTCCTGCTTGTTCATGGAGAAAGCATAGTTATTCACCTGAAGCAGGTGTTCTCAGTGAACAGCAGGAATAAGTCCTCACAACCCACTTACCTCCCCGGGGAGTTGCTTTTAGCTCCTGCTATGTAATTAGACTGGAGAAAATGGTGCTGCAACAGGTGGGAAGGCAACCATGCAGGCACGGTGTGCCTCCTAAAGGCTTCCTTTGGAAGCAGTGGAGCATTCGCATGCAGGGCTCCACTGATAATGTCACCAATACTTGAGGACTTATTCCTGCTGTTCACGGAGTACACTTACTACAGGTAAGTAATTATATTTATTTGTTTCTGGTAATCTTGTAAATAGGAGAGGAATAATTTTAGTGTTGTATTTTGTATGCCTATCTCTTGTAGTCATGATATTAGTATGCTGTGACTGACTCGAAAGATGTTGTTATGTCCAAGAATGTTAAGATAAACCCTTGTTTTGTTTTTTCAATGCCATTTATGAGCCTGTCAAAGAATGTTATTAGAAGAGTCTTGACTGTGTTTGGGTCTGAAACCATGTTGTTGAGGATCAAGGGGTGCATGAGAGTTGATGTAATCTTGTCACTGTTGCACTGCTTTCTCAATTACTTTCACGAGGAACAGTAAACTGGTCTGTAGGATCTTTATTATGGGATGGAAAGATACACATTTAAGGTTGGTAGGCATGTGGCCTTGGGTGAGAGAAATTTGTGTGATCTTAAGTAATTTAGGACCCAATATTCGAAAGGCATTTACATGGTTTACAGCCCAGTAAGCCATGTAAAGGCCCTAAATTGGGATATTCAACAGCACTTACACGGTTAGTGCTATTAAATATCACCTTCAAAGCCTACTACATGCCCCGATGCTTTGGGGTTAGCATTGGGGCATGTTGGGGCATTCTTGGATGGAGCGGAGGCAGAGACTGCCGCTAGCCAGCCACTAAACTTGGCTCACCTAGTTTTAGCTGTGGTTGCTAACCTGGTAGCAGTGCAATACCACTGCTACCTGGTTAGCCTTGGCGGCTCAAGAGCATATGCATCAACGCAGGAAGGATTTTGCCGTTGCTGCGCTTTGACTATCTGATGTTAAGGGTCGGACCCTTATGGGTTATCTCAGATCGGGCCATTTTTGATCCAGGAAACTGGGCATGAGTTCATGGGAGATGTGGTGGTGTTGAGATTGGTGGTGATGTTCTCAATGTTTTCTGAAGCAATTGAGTCAAAAGAACACCAAGCGTTGTCGTTTCAGTCATTGTTTGGTACTGTTGGTCTTGTATCTGTGTTGGTGTTATCTTTGGACTAGCTTTTAGGCATAGGGCATTGTCTTCTTTAATTTGATTAGGATCCTTTATAAGAGATTTCACTATGTTGAATAGCTCTCTAGGGTGGTTTAGAGAGCCTGTGATGAGCTGTGTCTGATAGTCCTTTTTGCTTTTGTCAAGTCATGGTATTCTTGTAGCTTGGATGTATATGCACTTTGGTCATGTGGGAGTTTGGTCATGTGGGTGATTTCAACTACCCCGGTATCGACTGGGTCAGTGTCACGTCAGGACATGCTAGGGAGATAAAGTTCCTAGATGAAATAAATGACTGCTTCTTGGAGCAGCTGGTTCATGAACCAACCAGAGAGGAAGCCATATTAGACCTAATCCTTAGTGGAACACCAGATCTAGTGCAAAAGATAAGGTTGTTGGGGCCACTTGGCAATAGTGATGATAGCATGATTGCCTTTGATTTAATTAGTGGAGGAGGGATAGTAAGGAAATCCACAGTACTACCTTTTAACTTTCGAAAGGGAGACTATGATAAAATGAGGAAAACAGTTAAGAAAAAACTAAAAGGAGAAGTTGCAAAGGTTAAAGACGTACATCAGGCTTGGCTGTTGTTGAAAAATACTATTTTGGAAACCCAGACAAGCTGTATTCCACACTAAGAAAAGTGGAAGGAAGTCCAAAAAAACTGCCAGCATGGTTTAAAGGTGAGGTCAGAGAGGCTGTTGTTGCCAAAAAAGCATCTTTCAGGAAATGGAAAAAAGAGCCAAACGATGAAACCTGGAAACAGCACAAGCACTGGCAAGTCAAATACAAGGCATTGCTAAGGCAGGCAAAGGGAGAATTTGAGAAGAAGCTTTCTGCGGAAGCAAAAGCGTGAAGTAAAGACCTTTTCAAGTACATTCGTAGCAAAAAACCTGTGAGAGAGTCAGTTGGTCCATTAGATGATAAAGGGGTTAGAGGAGCACTATGAGGCGACAAGGCGATAGCGGAGAGACTGAATGAATTCTTTGCTTCAGTCTTTACTGAGGAAGATGTAGGGATGTTACCCATGACTGAAGTGGTATTCAAAGGTGCGGAAGAATTGAAGGAAATATCGATACATCGGGAAGATGTATTACAACTATTAGATAAGCTGAAGAGTAGCAAATCACCTGGGCCGGATGGTATACATCCAAGGGTGTTGAAAGAACTGAAATACAAGATTGCAGACCTGCTATTAGTAATCTGTGAACTATCATTAAAATCATCTCTAATACCTGAAGATTGGAGGATCGCCAATGTAACACCAATTTTTAAAAAGGGTTCCAGGGGTGATCTGGGAAACTACAGACCAGTGAGCCTGACATCAGTACCGGGAAAAATGGTAGAAACCATCATAAAGAATAAAATTACTCAGCATGTAGATAGTCATGACCTAATGGGAGACAGCCAACATGGCTTTAGACAAGGAAGATCTTGTCTTATTAATCTGTTATGTTTTTTTGAAGGAGTGAATAATCAGGTGGACAAAGGTGAGTCGATTGATATTGTGTATCTGGACTTTCAGGAAGCCTTTGACAAGGTCCCTCATGAGAGACATTTGGGAAAACTAAAGAGTCATGGGATAGGAGGCCGTGTACTATTGTGGATCAGGAACTGGTTAAAAGATAGAAAGCAGAGGGTAGGGCTAAATGGCCAATTTTCCCAATGGAGAAAGGTGAATAGTGGTGTACCCCAAGGATCTGTGCTGGGTCCGCTGCTTTTTGACATATTCATAAATGACCTGGAAATTGGAATAACGAGTGAGGTTATCAAATTTGCAGATGACACAAAACTATTTAAAGTTGTTAAAACACAAGAGGATTGTGGAAAATTGCAAGAGGATCTTGATAAATTGGAAGATTGGGCATCAAAATGGCAGATGAAATTTAATGTGGACAAGTGCAAGGTTATGCACCTAGGGAAGAACAACCCAAACTATGGTTACACGATGCAAGGTTCCACATTGGGAACCACCACCCAGGAAAAAGATTTAGGCGTCATTGCGGATACCATGTTAAAACCCTCGGCCCAGTGTGCATCAGCGGCCAAGAGAGCAAATAGAATGCTAGGTATGATAAGGAAAGGAATGGAAAATAAAACAAAAGATATTATAATGCCTCTATATCGTTCCATGGTGAGACCGCACCTTGAATATTGTGTGCAATTCTGGTCGCCGTATCTTAAAAAGGATATAGCGATTTTAGAAAAGGTTCAGAGAAGAGCCACCAAAATGGTAAAGGGGATGTAAGGATACTCCTATGAAGAAAGGTTAAAAAGGTTAGGGCTCTTTAACCTGGAAAAGAGACGGCTGAGGGGAGATATGATAGAAGTCTATAAATTAATGAACGGAGTGGAACGGGTAAACGTAGATCGATTGTTTACCTTATCAGAATATAGAAAGACTAGGGGACATGCAATGAAGCTACAGGTAAACTATTTAAGACTAATAAAAGAAAATATTTTTTCACTCAACGTGTAATCAAACTCTGGAATTTGTTACCGGAGGATGTAGTAAAGGCTGTTAGTGTAGCTGGGTTTAAAAAAGGTTTGGACAAGTTCCTGGAGGAAAGGTTCATAAACCATTATTAAGAAGGGACCCAGGATATCAATGCTTGAACCAATACAAGCATTGTGGAGCCTGTGTCCCTTGGGGAAACTGCTAGGTACATATGACCTAGATTGGCCACTGTTGGAAACAGAATACTGGGCTTGATGGACCTTGGTCTGACCCAGTATGGCATACCTTATGTTCTTATGTTTTCAAGTGCCTCCATTTCCTTTATAGTTGTCTAAGTTACCCCTTAAGGACTTCCAACTCTGTAGTGTACCAAATGGCAGAGTGCCATCCTTTTGTGGTTCCGAGGGTTTGTGGGGCTAGAGCATCTGTGGAGATTGTTTTATTCCAGTTACTGATTAGAGATTCAATATCGGTTGTATCATGTTCTAGGTTTGGCATGATTTCTGCTAGGACGTTTTGCTTGTCAAAGTATCTAAATTTGCATCAGTTTTGTTGTGTAAGTGTATCTGCTTCTATAACGGTGTGATGTGGAAAATGGAATGTTATCATGCTATGATCAGATCATGATACTGGGGATACTTATGGGGAGAGCTGATTATTTTTTTTCAACATTACCTTTGGAGTAAAAATTAGGTCTAGTATTCTTCCCTTCCCATGGGTATTGATTATCTGCATGTATTCTAGTGCTTCTATAGCATCCAGGAAGGATTTTGCTTGTTCAGAGTTGGTGGATGAAAGGTTTAGATCACCAAGGAGTAAGAGCCATTTGTGCTGTCTGTTGTGTCCACATGTTGCTTCTAGCAGGGTGCCGTTGGTGATCTATATATTAAAAGAGAATCAGGTACTTGTTGGAGATCATAAAGTATAGCTAAATCAGGACAGTTTCTCCAAATGGGTTAGTTTTCACTTATCATGATAGTCATGAAGCTCACTTCTAAGCCCCAGTGTATGTGGAGTAGGATCTCAAATTTACTGATAATGCTCGGTGTGGTACTTGCATCGTGCCAAAGAGAGCATCCTTCTGGATTTCATAAGATGTAACATATATGGGTAGTTTGTCACAATGTGCTTAAAAATTCTTCTTTACCAAGCCTGTGGCTCCTCATACAATGGAAAATATTTCTATATCTTTCTGCATTCCTTGGTGCTTCATGATTCTTTCCCTCTCCACACAATTCACAGAATAATCACTTGGGCCCGACACCTCTATCAATGCCATTCTGGTGTTTTTCTCCTTTACTATTATATCAGGTTTCCTTGCATCCAATTTCTTATCTGTCAGAATGGGATTGTCCCAGTTGATCATAACCTTTTCATTCTCTGTAATTCTCTTGGAGTCATGATCCCAGTGCATTTCAGGCACATGGATATTGTAGTGTTTACAGAGTTTCCGATGTATGAGGTGTGCTACTTTGTTGTGCCTTCCTGTATAGAAATGTTCCCCCATCAGGACTTCACAGACAGCTATGAGGCGAGTCACTGTTTCCATTTCTTTCTTACAGAATCGACATATGTCTGTTTTGCCAGTTTTTTCAATGTTCTCTGTAAACCATCTAATCTGTAATCTGCTGTCCTGGGCTGAAACTATCAGCCCAGTTCACCTCTTTAAGTTCAGTTTAAGTTCATCTCTCCTTAACCATTCATGTGTCTGTTTTTGATCGACAAAGGGTGCCTGGAGTAACATTTTGTATTTTCCACTGTATATATGTATTTGCAACTTGTTTTTCATTTGTTGATCTATTTATTTGAAGAGCTTTTTCTCTTGTTTTGCAAATTATGTAGCTTATTTTCCTGTGTGTGCTTGTGGATTCTCACTCATTTCTTCTAGTTGTCAGAATGCTTGTCCAAGTTTGAAAATGGAGACAGATTCTGGATGTTTACTTCCATATTTCAACACGTTTTGCATATTTGGATCCAATCATGCTGTTAGGTAGGCCTGGAGGTCTATGATAGTAGCTCTGTAGGTGTAATCAATCTCTGAGGCCTAGCCCTCCTTCAGCTCAAGGAATGTAGGGCCCGATATTCAACTGGGCAAGGCTAAGTGTTGTAGCCACTTAGCCCTGCCCGCAGACCCCCAAACCCCGGATATTCACTTCTGCAGCAACAGAAGTGAATATGCGTGTCTGGCCACGCTGCTCTGAAGCTGCCAAGGCTAACCATGCACAGTTAGCCTCGGGGCCTATAAGATAGGCAATGGTTTTCCTATCTTATCTTCTAGGCGCCGAGCGCTAACTGTACAACTTCCAATATTGCTTCTGTATGGCTAGCGCCGGTCCCGTCATCTGCTCCACCCCAGAACGCTCCCAAAACATGCTAGCCGGCTACCATCGGGGTACGTAGGGGACTTATGGATATTCGACGGCACTACCTGTGTATGTGCCATCAAATAGCCCATTGGCACACTACTTGTGCCACGTCTTACATGGTGTATGTTTTGGTTTGTGCTTGTAACCTTCTATATGTTGGGCGGATAATTCGCCCAATTCAAATCAGATTGGGTGAACATGCATCAAGAATACGGACCAAGACCATGTCTGCTCCTATTGTCCAGCATTGTTTAGACCATCAACATGATTTTGCAGATTTAGTCTGGTGAGTCTTTGATTATGTACCACACAATCCAAGAGGGGGTAATCGAGAACAACGTCTCCAATTTTTGGAACAGTCGTGGATATTTTGATTGTCTACAGTAGAACCCTTAGGGCTCAACAAAGAATTGGATTGGAACAGTCTTCTTTAAATATACCATCTTTTTCTGGTAATCATTTTTTGTGATCTCTATTCATTTGAATTTGCTGGGATGATTGTGATTGGCTATGTGTTCTATTTTAACCATTGGTTCCTGCATTGTGGTGTTAGATCGTTAATGAGCATGCGCTGGCGTCTTCTGAATCTGAATTGGGAAAGCCACAAAATGCTACTTGCTGCAGTTTCATGAATAGCGTTGATACAGGGCATTCAGGTTTCTTTGCCTGAAACGCAGTGCTGTGTCCTTTTCGTTTCAACTGCGGACTGGATTTGGAAAAAGCAATTCTAATTTACGAGTTTACATATATATGGACTGCGACAGATAAGTGCTGTTTTTGTGAATGTGTGCAGTTTGTGTGAACACGCTTTGTTTGGCGATATTTCTGAAGACATTTCACATTTTTGAATTTTGTTTGGAGTATATTAAGGGGGGTGTAGGGCACACCGTGTTATGGTGTTTTTTACCTACATGTCATGCTCTTTTTGAGCCTTTAAATTTCTGAGTAAAACGGAAGTTAAGCCACGAGAGGTTGGTTTCTGTATCCTCAAGGCTATCCTTCCAACATTAATTTTTTTATTAATTTTTTCATTAATATAGTTTCAGCTCACGGCGACAATTCAATATTACTCTATTTTTGTGTTTGATGATCAAATATCCAGTTAGCAGGCATTTACATGGTTAACTGACTGTTAACCATGTAAATGCCTTTTGAATATCAGGCCCGTATAGTCTTGGCATACACTGATTCTTGTAAATTACTTCATGGGCATGGAGAAGTTTTCTTATTTGCACATCCAGTTTTCAAGTTCTTTACAAGGACAGGTTACAATCCCAAAGATGAATGAGAGTTCAGGAATTGCCAGCTGATTGATGACTTTTATCTTATTCCATGTTGTTAAGGTACTTTTCAGTAATGTTTTTAATATATAGTATTCTTTACTTATCTTTTCTCTCAGTAATTTCTTATTGAGTGTCGTTCCTTCCTCTACGCCAAGATATTTATATATGCCTTCCTGTTCAAGTTCCTTGATATCACAGCCCTCACCAGGGAGATGTTTTCCATTTTGCTCAATTTTCCTTAGCACATTTGTCTAAGCCAAAAGTCATCCTGATGTCATCAGAAAAGCTTTTCACTGCACAGAGTTACTCTGCTAATTGTTGATCACTGGAACTGTAGAGCTTCAGATTGTTTTCAAATAGAAAATAGGATGTTACCTCTTTAGGATTCAGGCTAAATCCATATCCCAAAAAGTTGCGAGTACTCATTGGATTAAGTAGACACAAAAAGCGAGAAGCGTGCGGAGGTCACAGGTGCTTTTATTGATTGATCCCCTGTGACCGCCGCACACTTCTCGCTTTTTGTGTCTGGTTCTCCTTTGTGAGAGCTTAGGCTCTTTTTTGTGTTTCTCATTGGATTAAGTGACACACAAAACAAGGGGCAACAGGGAATCTCCCTGAAATGTTCCTCACTGGATCTTGATGTTAGGAATGATGATCATCTTCATATTGTACTTCACAAATAAGGTGGTTTGCCACATTGCCATTGTGAACTTAATGTACTCTATCAAATCAGGATTTATCTTATACATCTCAGGGATCCAAGAGTGTGGGACACTGTCAAAACTTTCTTATATTCAATCCATGCTGTACTGAGATTTCTACTTTTCTTAGTGCTGGCCATGATGGCCTTATTTAACATTATCTGGTCCTTGGTTCCATATGCTCCCCTCTTATTGCCCTTTTGCTCTATTGCCATAATGTTATTGGATTTGATATGATCCATATATTCTGTCTGCATCTATCGCAGTGAGCAGTAGACAAGTTATTGATCTGTAATTTTGGGGAATGTTACTTGGGTCCTCCTTTGGAAGGAGAAATGTTCTTCCTGTTATAAGCCATTGCAGCATTACATTTGGCTGCTTGATCATTTGTATTTTGCAGTTTGCCAGGTCTTGGTGAAGTAATGCTAACTGAGCCAAAAGTTGAGCACTCCATCTGGGTCAGGGCTTTTCCAGTCTGGGGTTCGTTTCAACCTGCTTTCCATCTCTTTTGTTGTTACTACAGGCCATTCCATAGGTTTGATGTTTGATCTTTCTAAATATTCCTGTATGCAGGGTAACCATTCTGCTTCTTTCTTGTACTCAGTGGGGTCTTCGTATAGACTTCTCCAGAAGGTTTCTGTTTCAGCTGTGGTTGGTGGTGTTTTTACCATATTAATGTTCTTTTCCAATTTCCTGTAGACTTGTTTGGACTTCTTTCTAAATAGTTTATTTTGATATCTTTATTTTCTGTTTTCTTCATATCTTTGCAGTTTTTGTGCTTCTGATGCTACTTTCAATTTATTGTTGGAACATATAAATTTCAGGTCTTCTCTGAATGTAGCATGTTTCAGCTTTATGTCTTGGATCTTCCTCAATATCTTTGATAATCTTAATCCTTTTTATCTAAATTGGCTGTAGCATGAGCCGTTATGTTGACGCTGTCTTTTCGCTAAAATAAATATTCCTCTTTGAATATTGATGCACATCCCATGGGTAAAATGTACCCATGGACTTTATTGTAATGCAGGAAGTTTGAAAACTGGCCTTTAAGTCTTAGACATAATTTTATTGAAGAACAACTAATTGCAGATCGGGCATAAATGCTCATAAGCTATTGTGTAGCATTTATGCTCATAGATTTCCAGCCATTTTGGCTTGGCTTGCTCATACTCTGAATGGCCTCATACCTGGTTTCCTACTCTGATGCTGAAGACTGAACTATTAGTTTCATTTCTTTTGTTGTTCTGTCCACTGACTGGAATAAGGGTAAGGGTACTTGGGCACTTGCAGGGGCTTGTAGTTGGATTAAGGGTTGCTAGATTTTTGGTCCTCCCTCCTCTGGTATTTTGTTCTCCATATATTAAAAAATGATCAGTCTAAGTAGCATTCAGTAATTTCAAAAGTTAAAAAAAGAGTAGCAGCCATTTATATGTATATATATACAGTACTTTATTTTAGGCATATAGATATATTCTTTATGCATACAAATTCTAAAATTCTTCCTCTTTTTTCAGAAAAAAAAATAATTTGATATCTCTTACCAAGATTGTGAAGCTTAGTTAGACAGGTATTAAGGAGAAGCAAAGTCCTTTGCCTCTGTCCCCCCTGAAATCAGGGACATTATCTCAAAATTATGGACATCTGGTAATCTTAAAATGGATGTGCAAGAGTTTGGATTCAGTACAGTTTAGCCTCTTTCAAGTGAGGCAGAACGGGCTGGCTTTCTGAGGGGTGAATGTGGGGCAGGGAGGGGCATTTTTATTGGAGGAGCGATCTCTTGAGTAAAGCTGCACTTGGGGCTACTGCCTTTTAACGATTGTGGCCTTGGGTCATGACCAATCTTGCATTATTCTCAGGATCAACATGGAATTTATGTGTTTTAATGCAGCTTGTTTATAGAGGCCTATTTACCTCTGTCTGAGTCCACATAATCTAGATCTTACCTTCCAAAGTACTCTTAAGACAGCATCGCAACCAATCCCTTCCCTTCTTCTAATATCAAAGGCTCACACATTTGAATTTCAAAATGATGACCACACAGTCTGATTTTAACTTGATGTATGCTGATATTAATGAAAAACTGTTACAACGGCAATGCTTATTGAAGATAGGAAATATAGGAAGTGACACAATCATTAATGAATTGGATTTGAGAATTTTACTGGAGCAGTAAGGAACAGATTAGGCAAATATGTGCTTTTGTGGCCCTGACCATGTTGGCATCCAAGGGAAAAGGCAGAGAATCTTGGAGATTCCAAAACCATGGGATGAGATAAGCCCGGGTGAGGGGGGGGGGGCCCAGGCCCAGGCCCAGGCCCAGGCCCAGGACCAGGCAAAAACAGCTCCAGAGAGAATGGTGGTTGCAACACAATGGGTCCAATGGTAGAATGTGATAGCCACAGTTCTTGGAAGGATGAGGAATAAGGAGGTTCATAGTGCTGCAGAAGGCTGAGACAAAGGACCACAGTCAAAGGGGCTATGAGGTAAAGCAGCTACAATGGCAATAGCTACATCAGAAGTGTAATTGGCTTGGTTTACAGCACTGGGACCTGAAGAAGAAGCATGGCAGCATATGAGAAGGCAGGTATGAGCTTAAGGTTGCAGAAGTAGTGGAAAGGGTAGTCTTATTTCCATAGTGGAAGTAGAATTGCTCTTGGGCTATGTTGGTAAGCCATAGTCAGTAATAGAAAAGTGATCAAGTAAGACAGGTGTTGTGGGTACGCAGGGCTTTTGAATGCTTCATAGAGATTATACTATTGCTTCCTGCAGGATGACCTAAGACACACAGAGATGCTAAGTCTCACTTATTAGGAGTGTGCCACACCCATTTGAAGGCTGTTTCACACACACTCAATGAGCTCTTTATTTCAAGCTTTGGAGTCTCAATGCCAGTGTGCTGATCCTGATCACTGTTTTCATGAGAGACAAGTTTAGGAGAACAATTTTCAGGCCAGAGAATGTACTCATATTGCCTTCATAATGTCATATTGCCTCCCAAAAAGGCAAATATCATTTTAGGCTTCATTTTTTTTATTTGCAAAGAATACTACATTTAAATCTTTCTAGATTTATACCCTGGATGTATCATGTGAAAATATCTCACTCTTTGGACTTCAATATCACTCTCTGGGGCAGTAAATCTCATTCTTTGAGATTGTTCACCCTTGGCATCTCTGGGAATAGCAGATATAATCTGCTGGATGAGAAAGCAATAAATAAATACAATTAATAAAATTGGAGAGTAGGCACAATGGAACCTAAGGATGGTTCTGCTGCTGTATGAGTTACTGGGATATTTCTATAGTGGAGGTTGTGAGCTAAATAAAATAAGCAATAATTGAAATTGTGATGATAAGCTTTTCTAGGAAAGTACTACATGGTAAAATAGAATAATGTCACTTTAAATGATTTCTGCAGATAAGTTGCAAGTCTGCTTTAGGCACTAATAATCAAGCATTTTCTGTGAAGAAACCTATTGTTAAATTAAAGGAGGAAATAGTACCATTATCTAGCAATGATTTAGCTGATTTGACAACTCTGGGATCAATTTTCAGACAGCACAGTCACTTGCTTAAGTAAAGCCGTAGCGGGGACAATTAATCCATATATTCAGCACTGCTATCAGTATAAGTAGTGGTACTGAATAAATGCACTGGCTGGTGACCACACCAGCACCATCCATTCAGTTTTAGCCTGTTATTCGGAAGGCCCAAAACTAAATTAATCCATTATCCTTTTAGTAGCTGAAAATGTTTGCTAAGCATGATTTTTTTAGGTCATATCTATCCTGCCCCAATCTGGCCCACCTCTATATGGATAGTATCTGTCCATTTAGTGAATTAAAAAGCTGATATTATCAAGCTAATTTTTAAAAAACTACAGGGAAGGAAATTATGCATTTACGGGCCCCCAACAAATGCTTTGAATGTGTCGAGGAGAGGAGACAATAACCAGCAGAGTGAATCAATGCTCTCAAGTGAGTGTGAGAGAGAAATGTTTTACAAATTTCTGGAAAAGCAAATAAGATTTGAAACAGTCATTCATGTGTTCTCCAAGCTTTGTAAACTGGCAAAAATTTCCTTTGATGGTCCTTTAGTTTCGAAGATAACATATGTCATTTAGTGCCATCATAATTTAAAGAGTCCTCATGGCTTCTTCAGAGGAAACACCCACCTAATTTATTGCTGTCAAACCATTAGAACCAAAGGAGCTGACCAGAGGAATGAGATTAGAAGAACAGTGGAACTTCAAAGGAAACCTTCCGAAGAAGAAAAAGACAAATGTGCACACACAACACAAAAGGTACACTAGCCAAAATTCAAAGGGCACTAAAATAGTAAATAGCTTAATATAAATACAGAATACAGATGGAGGTCTGACACAGTTTTAACCCTTCACCACACACGTGGGGTCATTTTGACCCAAGCCTTTTGTTATGTCAAAATATTTATTTATTTATTTCATCCATGACTTTAAACTTCCGGTAGCTTCTCAATATTGACAGCCATTGAATTTCCTGTAGAGTGTTATCATTTAATCGGAACAGTAATTTTATGTTAACATTTTTATGGTGTATATACTGTCATGAGGCTGGAGCTAGAGAAGAAACAGTGTTGAAAAAAACTCCTGATTTTCATGGAACTCAGAAAAGGCAGAGAGCGCAGTTCCAGCACAGCTCAGCCAGAGGGCGCATGAACAATTACACAGTACCTGAAGCAACGTGCTCTAGCACTGATCACATTAGTAACAAGCAGTTTCACCTGTCCTCAAACTTAGAACGTGCAAACCAGAAATCCTTTTATAAAGGAAACCAGATGATGAGTGAGGGAGGAACAGGAGGAGGAACAGGAACAGGCAGAGGCAGAGGCAAGGGCAAGATCCAGAGAGGCGAGGTCAGAAGGATCGGCAGCAGGAGAAGGATTAGCAGCCGGAGCAGTGAGAGAAGCCTGGAACAGGAAGGCTTCCATGTGCAGCCAACTCGAGGAGACAGAATCCAAAAGACGTATACTCAAACGGATAAAGTCCAGAGAGGCCAAAGGTATTGGAACGGAGTCCATAGCCAAGCAAACCAAAGAAGCAACTTGTCTGATGAAAACAACTCTTATAGCCCAAGTAAGTCTCCTATGCTAAACCAGAAAGGCACAAAGAAAGAAGATTCATTCTACAGTGACACTTTTGCCAAGAAACACAGAGAGTGGAAACCCACGTCAGGTTTTCCTGGTAACTCTGATTGTAGAGCAGTGCACAGTACAGCTTGTCAGCCTGAGAAGCTACGTCGGAAGCTGAGTCCTGGGTGTGGCAGCCTACAGAAGCCAAGGTATGAAAAGCCTTTCATTATAAGGGAAAGTTTAAGTGATGAAAACCTTATGCAAATAGATAAGCCTCAAAAAGTTAGAAGAAGTAAAGCTAACCTTTAAAAAGTACTTCCCAACAGTGTGCTAAAGAAGTTGTATGAGAAACCAAAGAACCCCTGTGAGGAGTTAACAGATGCTGAAGACAGTCATAGCATTGAAGAAGATAGTGACCCAGAATCAATGGACTTTGATTGTGAAACCAGTGTTCCCATTCCTCAGAGTGAACCAATGGAATGTAACTTTTGTTCAAGAACTAGCTTGATTGCCTTGCTAGATGTATAGAGAAAAGAGAACTCTGCATATGGTGAAGTTGATAACCATTTGTTTCCTGATGTTAATTTCTATTGATTTGAAAGAAGGGTAACCCAGATAAACAGTTAATTGTGAAGCCTACAACCCTTAACTGTTTATATAACAGTGGAACCTTTTTGTTAGAGGAAAGAATTACCTTCATTTTCTTTTGTGTCTTATTGAACCTAAGCGTTGACCGGGGAAATAAAGCCTTATTACCCTACACTTTGGCGTAGATTGTTCTTTGTAAGGGGTTCTGCACTACAAGGACCAGAATCCTCCTGGTCCTTCAGCTCAACCACTCCTTAATATAAACTAAATGTCACCGGACGCCCTTATTTCCTACGCCAGTAGGGGCGCCTGGGGACAATACCTATTATACCTCGTACACACATGGGGTCAAAGTGACCCCAGCTTAGCGAAACCAGTGTCAGAATTCCTGTTTCATGTTGTAGTTATTATTGTTAATGTGGCATTGCTAGGCTATTTCATCTATAGGCTACTGTGATTTTCATGTGAAATTAAGGCGACATTTTTTAGCGTTTGAGTTCATACGAGGCATGTGTTCATATAGACCTATTCATTGCTGTTATAGAAGTAATGGCGCTTTGCCGCCAACATTGTTTCTTTATTCTGAGATATATTTGATTGGTAATAACAGTTATTTATTATGATTTCAATTATTTTATTGTTCCAAGGAACTGTTTTCATCACAGTTTGTTTTTTGCAAAGAGATCACACTAGTGAGTTATGTTGCAAAGAAAAACAAAACGGTCATTGTTTTGAGCAGCATGCATCATGACAAGACGATAGACGACAAGAATGATAAGAAGCCTGAGATGATTCTGCACTATAATGCTACTAAGTCTGGAGTAGACAATCTGGACAAGCTTGTGCGTACATATACATGCAAACGTGGCACTAAAAGATGGCCCTTCTGCCTGCTGATGAACATGTTCGATGTTGCTGGTATGGCAGCTTACATAATTTGGGTGCAGCAAATACCCGAATGGCAAGCAGAGGTGTCCCACAAACGGCGACTGTTCCTAACAGAACTGGCAAAGGAGTTAGTTCTGTCACAGCAGCACTTCAGAAAGTGGTGCGGATCTGCATGCAACTACTTGGATTCAGCTTACCTGGTCCTACAGGCTGTGAATCCAGAAGGGCACGATCGCGTTGCCAGCTTTGCACCAGATCATCAGATAAGAAATCATCAAAATACTGCAAGCGATGTAGTACAGTCTTATGCCCAGAACATTGCCAGCTGTTATGCAATGAATGTGCTGACTAAAAGACGCCTAGATAGATGATTATACTAGGGGTGTCGAGACTTAATTACAATTAAGTGATAAACTGAAGTTAATAGTTGGACTACTTTTATATCATAAACACTGAACATTTGTAAACAGCAAAAACTGAGAACTGTTTTTAATAAATGCATTAAAATACCAATCCTATGTGGATGAAATTGTTCACGGTTTCTGGTCATTTACTGATGGGGTCAATTTGACCCCAGGTGTGTAAAATCGTCGGCAATTTAACGTGTGTGATGAAGGGTTAATGAATATATAGGAGACAAATAACAGGTAGGAGATATTACCTAGGGAAAAATCTTCAGAAGAAACTGTGACTTTTATGCTTTAAGGCTGAAAAATAGAACTTCATGCTAAAAATCAATACTGTTATTGGAAGAGTTCAGAAGATTATGAACCTTTGAAATATATTTAACCCCAAAACTTAGTAAATATTGAGGCTCTTTCAGGTCAAAAGGTACAGATGTAAATTGAAATCCTGGAGCAGTACAGAAACTAGGAAGACAGGACAGAACTACAGTTTTCAGATGTTATAGAGCAGCGTTTTTCAACCACTGTGCCGCGGCACACTAGTGTGCCGTGAGATATTGTCTGGTGTGCCGTGGGAAAAATTCCAATTTCATCCGTAATATGTGGCCTCGGCTCACAAATTAGGGTTGCCAACCGGCCGGTTTTCAGCCGGCCTGGCCGGTTTTTACATGGCCAGGCCGGCTGCCGGCACAGTTGTAAAACCGGCCATTGAAAAGCCGGTTTTTTGCTCTGGCCGCAAGATCGGGAGCGGCCAGAGCAAAAATCCGGCTTTTGTGCCGAAGTCCGCGGCGCGAACGCGATCGCGATTCCCTATAGCAGTGCAGCCGCTGGTTCTGCTTTGTACAGAGCAGCGGCTGCACTACACTTACATTGAAAAGTAAAGAGAAACTGTGTCAGGAGCCCTCCGATCATGCAGAGCCCGAGGAAGTGATGTCATGGGGCGGGCTCCTCACAGGCTGTCTTTCCTTTTCAAATTAACTTTAGCTGCAATAAAGTTAATTTGAAAAGGAAAGACAGCCTGTGAGGAGCCCACCCCCATGACATCACTTCCTCGGGCTCTGCGATGACCGGAGGGCTCCTGACACAGTTTCTCTTTACTTTTCAATGTAAGTGTAGTGCAGCCGCTGCTCTGTACAAAGCAGAAGCAGCGGCTTGGGCAGAGGGGGGTGTGTGTGTGTGTGAGTGAACCAGCAAGGGGGGGGAGTGTGAGTGAACCAGCAGTGGAGGGGGGGGGTGGTGTGAGTGAACCAGCAAGGGGGGGGGGGCGATGGTGGGAGTGAACCAGCAGGGGAGGGGGGGTAAGTGAGTGAGTGACCCAGCAGGAGGGGTGAGTAAGTGACAGGGGGGTGGGTGAGTGAACCAGCAGTGGAGGGGGGGGGGTGGTGTGAGTGAACCAGCAGGGGAGGGGGGTTGGTGTGAGTGTTTGATTCCTATTCAAGAGAATTACTTTATATATAGTCAATATAGGCACAGAGGTAAATTTTTTTAACATTTTCTAATGGTGGTGTGCCTCGTGATTTTTTTCATGAAAAAAGTGTGCCTTTGCACAAAAAAGGTTGAAAAACACTGTTATAGAGCAGCTTTGGAAGACCCTGTGGAATACTGGGAACAAAGAGACTCTCAGACCTTGAGTGCAGAGTGGATGAAGTTTCCAACCCTCAGCTGCTTGAATAGATTTCACAGTTAAAACAGCTGAAAAAGAAGCAAATGGATTTGTCTTAGCCATAGTCTAATGGTCTGAGTGGAGTGGAGGAGTAACCTAATGGTCAGAGCAACAGCCTACTATGCAAGAGATCAGGGTTGATTCCCACTGGCACTCATTGTGACCTTGGATAAGTTACTTTACCCTCCATTGCCTCTGAAAAAAAAAGCCTGGTAATCTACTTCCCATCATATCTTACCTAGAAAACCCAGGGGCTACTGGGTTGCCAGGAGTCAGCATTGACTTGATGGCACTTAAAAAAATGTTCTGAGTATCCCAGGATATATGCCTATTGGTGGTAATTTTATAAACTATTTGAGGGTATGTGGTTAAGTAGGTGCTTATAAATTGCTTGGGTGTTTATCTGCATAAAAGTAGGAGATCTAAGCATAGTCATTCCCAGTAGCATGATGGAGTGTGGTCAGGATCAGTTCTTCTGCAAGACTGCATGTAATAATCCTTCTGTTGCTTCCTCCTAGTATGTTGGCCTGCACTATAGACTGGAACTTTCCAATTTTCTGTGACTGCACTATCATTCCCTAATCATGCTGGTCATATGCTTGTGCAATGAGTAAATACTTTTCCCCTTCCTGCCACCTAGTGTTCTTGGCCTGCACTTCTTATGAGCCTTCACAGAAAGAAAAACATATTTATTTAGCATTTTTATATACACTAATTGTTACTTACAAGCTAGCACCACAGCCATATATCTTTTAGTGCTCTCCTTGCTTTCTCCTATACCGACATCGCTTGCTGGCTGAGCAGTGAAAACTGTGAGCATCAATTCCATTTTAAAAGTTGTCACGTTTGTCTTCTGCCTGGTCTGGCTCTAGTCCATTCACAGTAGCTTGATGCAGCTTGCTACATCTTTGCTCAATTCCATTTGGATTATGTCTTCTGTGGTTGAATTGTGCCCCTTCTGGAAACAACCACATCCATGCTGTCCTTCAGAGAGGCTGGTAGGTCAGACTGAGGCTTATTGAGTTGCACATTGGTAAGATGCAGGAGTCACTACTGAGAGAGCAGCATGGATCAAAAAAGTCCAAGGAGAGAAAAAGAAGAACAAGTCAACTGATTATCATCATTTTACTACATTTGCTGAAGACTGCTCATTTTTTCCTTTTGTCCAAGCCACTGACTTTTTATCTTATAGAAATGTTTTCAATACATTGAATGCACAAAGGCTGCCAGGAAGATACATTTTTGTGGACAGAAGGGCAGGTGGGGAGTATGGCGTTGTTGTTGGCAATCAAGCACTCTGCCCATTTCCTATTTAAATATAGGGATTAGTGATCTAGGTCATATTAGGTTTAAAGGTCTGAAGATACAGCAGGTGAGCTATCACAGTGTTCTACCAAGAGCAGTGCGAGTGATATGGCCACACAAGGTGAAAATATGAAGGGATACAATTTGCTGCCCACCACACACTGCCTTGAGCTTGCTTCTTCTATGACATACTGCCCCCTGACTTCAGCTTGCTTGTGCTATACAAATCTGTCCCTCCACTCCCTAGTGGTTGTGTCTGTTAAAACTACAGACACAAAACATAGTAAATGACGGCAGATAAAGACCAGTATGGTCCATCTAGTCTGCCCAGTACGATGCCAAGGGTAAGTACACCTGCCGCTCCGTGCAGGCCCCCCCTCCCCAAGTCTTTGTCCAGGGGTGATCCCGCCACTCCATATAGGACACCCCTATTTGTTAAGGAATTAGATGGTTCAGATTATTTTGATATTTTCTTGTTGCTGTAAAGGGATCCACTGTGTCTGTTCCATGCCCTTTTGAACTCCATCACCATATTTGCCCCCACCACTTCCATTGGGAGCGCATTCCAAGCATCCACCACCCTTTCAGTGAAGAAGTATTTCCTGACATTGCCTTTCAATTTACCACCTTGTAGCTTCATGTTATGCCCTCTAGTTTTGCAGCTTCTCTGTCTTTGGAAGAGGTTTGTTTGTTCAATATTTCTCTTTAAGTATTTAAAGGTCTGAATCATATCTCCCCTGTCCCTCCTCTCCTCCAAAGTGTACATGTTTAGGTCTTCAAGTCTCTTCTCATAAGGCTTCTGACGCAGGCTCCAAATCATTTTGGTCGCCTTCCTCTGAACCGTTTCCAGTCTTCTTACATCCTTTGCAAGATATGGTCTCCAAAACTGAACACAATATTCCAAGTGAGGCCTCACCAGTGACTTGTACAGTGGCAAAGTACCTCTTCCTTTCTGCTGCTAATACCTCTTTGTATGTAGTCCAACATCCTCCTGGCTTTTGCCACCGCCTTGTTGCACTGTTTTGCCACCTTGAGATCTTCAGAAATAATCACTCCAAGGTCTTTCTCCTGATCTGTGCACACCAATCTCTCGCCCCCTATCGCATACATTTCCCTTGGATTTCTGCTTCCCAAGTGCATGACTCTGCACTTCTTCACATTAAATCTTAATTGCCAATCATTAGACCATTCTTCCAGCTTTTGTAGATCATTCCTCATGTTAACCACTCCCTCGGGGGAGTCCACTCTGTTGCAAATTTTTGTGTCATCCGCAAAAAGACAGACTTTTCCATGCAGTTCTTCAGCAATATCACTCACAAATACATTGAATGGTGCTGGGCCCAGGACCGACCCTTGGGGCACCCCGCTAATCACCCTCCTTTCATCCGAGTGAGCTCCTTGTACCATCACTTTCTGTCGTCTGTCAGTCAACCAATTTCTGATCCAATTTACTCTCTTGGGATCTATCCCCAAGCTACTGAGTTTATTGATAAGCCTCCTATGAGGTACAGTATCAAAGGCTTTGCTGAAATCTAGGTAGATGACATCCATTGCATGCCCCTGATCTAATTCCCTGGTTACCCAGTCAAAGAACTCAATCAGATTTGTTTGGCAAGATCATCCTTCGGTAAAACCATGTTGCCTCGGATCTTGCAACCTGTTGGCTTTGAGAAAGTTCACAATTCGCTCTTTCAGGAGCGCCTCCATTACTTTTCCCACCACTGAGGTAAGGCTCACAGGCCTGTAGTTTGACACTTCTTCCCTGTCATCACTTTTGTGTAGAGGTACGACATCAGCCATTCTCCAGTCCTGAGTAACCTCTCCTGTTTCCAAGGATCTATTGAAAACATCCTTTAATGGCCCTGTAAGAACCTCTCTCAGCTCTTTCAGTATCCTGGGATGTATCTCATCCAGTCCCATGGCCTTGTCCACTTTCAGTTTTGCAAGTTGTTCTAACACATCATCTTCTGTGAATGGTGTGGTATCTACTTCATTCCCAGTTTTATATTTGGGAGTCACAGGTGGTCCTTCTCCAGGACTTTCCATAGTAAAAACAGAACAGAAGTATTTGTGTACCAATTTCGCTTTTTCAATGTCACTTTTCACAAGTGCGTTCCCAACACTTCTGAGTCCTGCAATTCCACCTCTGATCTTCTTCCTTTCCCTAATATAGCTGAAGAAAGTTTTGTCACCACACTTCACATCTTTAGCCATCTTTTCCTCTGCCTTTGATTTTGCTGTCCTTATTTCTCTCTTTGTCTCTTTGGGGTATGTTTACTAAACTGCGTTAGTTCGATTCGCGTTAGGAGCCGCGGTAGAGACAGAAATCCCAAATAAGGACATGGGCGGTACATCGTTACCGAGAACGTGCCGAGAACACGCGTTACAAGGCGCCATAAATGAACGAGCGCTACAGGGCACGTTATCGCGCGTTAATCTTAAGAAGGCGCGCAGGCATACAAGCACAGCAACAGAGCTGTAGCACAATGGTTACAACACTGACTGATGATACAGGGGTCATGGGTTCGATTCCCCAGTGGGCCTAATGTATAAGGCTGGCTGAGGCAGCACTCTTTACATTTAAGTAGTGATCGTTGAGGCATTTGACGTGTATTTTAATGAGTGCTGCCAGCAAACACACCCTCACGGTGGCATAACCTAAGGTGCCGCATAAAGCACCCCATAACGCACTCCATAGTGCACATTATAAAGTGTACTGTCCGCCAAGGCACCCTATAAT
Source organism: Ichthyophis bannanicus (assembly GCA_033557465.1). NCBI lineage: Eukaryota > Metazoa > Chordata > Amphibia > Gymnophiona > Ichthyophiidae > Ichthyophis > Ichthyophis bannanicus. The sequence goes on from CM066035.1 coordinate 359,582,836, forward strand.
GTCCCCTATAGGACACCTTATAAGGCTGTGAACAAAGCCCTGGCTGGCTGCAGAAGGACTGCACATGACCACACAAACTGTCTGCTGTGGTTACCAGGATAGGGATAACCCACCCGTACCCATGATGCACTGCACATGCAAATCAGCAGTCGAGAGATGGGCACAAGATTGGGTATGAACACCCACAGCACCTCGGCCTGGTAGGGGGAACAGACCGTGTGTGGCACTGCCACAGAGTAGCCACAGACAGTCACATTGTGCGGGTACTGTGCCCACCCTGAGGTTGCGGTGGGGTGCCCAGCACCAGGTCCACAGCATCTTTCATGGCTGGAATACGCCATGCTGCAGGTCCCCAGTGGTGTGTGATAGGTAGTTCCGTTAGACATACCTATGATACATCTGTGTCCTGTTGTGTGTCTCGGTCATGTCTAGTCCATATGGGCGATGATGCACCCAGAATAGTGCATATCCTGTGTTGGAGCCATGGTTACCTGCTGTAGGTAAAGGGGCAGTGTATGGACCCATAGGCAGATCATGTACCACCACACAACCCACCCTCTGGGGCTCAGGGTGGGAAACAGAATCACCCACCAATAGATCCACAGTCTACCTCCCTGCAATGGTAGCAGTAGAGGGGACCATCAACCCCAGTCCTGCTGGGGAACAGACAGAGCGGTACACATCCATAACGCAATATCAGACAGACGGCAGGCCTGGAAATGCTCAGCTGCCCCCCACCATTATCTGACATTCTCCAGCAGCAAGCCTCCAGCCGCTGCACCCTGCAAGGTGTTCCAGCAAGACACATACTAGCTGCAGACAGTCTGCCAGCTAGTCCATAGTGCACGGTCCTGGAGGAGATGCATGTACCCAGAACGGGGATGTCAGCATACACACCAAGCAGATAAGTCAGTGATTGGGCCCCCCCAAAAAAACCATAAATATCACATGAGAGAAATGCTATATAGCACTATGGGGGAACCTAGCCATGCCATGGTCAGTGCTCAGTCAGGATGAGAGTGACCTCCCAGCAGGACATGCTATGGCCACCCTGTCCGTGCAGGTGGTGGCCAGGCACTACAATGTCCGAGCCATTGCCCTATGCTGTGTGCAGATGCATCCAGGCCAGGCCACCCTATCCAGGCTATTCCCACGGTACCTTGCTCCTCATTATGCACATTGGCAGGCCAATACTGGCAACAGTGTTAGCAGTGTGGGCTGTGGAGGGTGTTGGCAGCAACCACACACTGGATAGACAGACACACACTCCCCACACCTATGCCAGCATTGTGCAACTATAGAGGTGTTGGGCAGCCCAGGCCACCACACCAGTCCTGGGCACAGTGCAGGCATGGCTATGGTACGCAATACTGTAGGAGTCACTCCCCAGGTTGGTGAACACTGTCAGTCACAATACCTGTAGCACACTCCACAGACATCAGAAAGGTTGCTATGATGCAGCTCACTCAGGTAATTGTACCTAACCTAGGAATTGCTATCTGCCAGTAATCATAGCAACCTTTTGATAGATGTGTACCATATTCCCAGGTTTAGGGTGGCATTACTAAGGTATGCAAGTGCTAGTATTGGGAGATGCACGCAGAGCCCAAAGTCCTGCCTCTCCAGGAGCCTTTGGATAATGGGGCCTGTGGGTGCGGGTGTGTCTGCCCCTTTATGGCAGAGGTTCCCAACTCCAGTCCTGCGGTGCCAAACACTGTTCGGGTTTTCATGCTGTCCCTCATGAATATGCATGAGATACATCTGCATACCATGGGGGTGGCGCATAGAAATGCAGCACAAGCATCTTTATCAGAGGCAACATGGAACCGGAATGGTGTTTGGCCCTCCAGGACTACATTTGGGTGACTCTGCTCTAGGTAATGTGCATGTTTATGGTGTCTGTGCTCTGTAGGGTAAAATGTAGGTGTCTTGGGCATGTTTACGTCATTTGCAATAAAGGTGCTGTCTGTATTAGCACGTTGTAGTAGTGGGCAAAATATGGGGACTGGGTTGGCAGGAACCACAGCTGGGAGTTAAACCTGTGACCCTCTGCTTCTGACTACACTGGTTTTGTGCACTGCACCACCTTGTTGTCACAGATTCAGTACATTCCTTGGTGATACCATGACTGTTCGTCAGACAGGGCCCGTCTGTTGCAGTACACGGCACCCACCTACACAGGGCTAGGCCACGGTCTGCTCTGGGCAGCTGCCACTGCCCCCTCCACCACCAGTATCCCTCAGCCATCATGCTGACATGCCCTTCTGCTGGTGGTGCTGGTGGTGCACAGTCTCAGGCCATCCAGTGTGCAGGTAGGCGGCTGCCTATGGTGCGGGTTCTGGGGTAGGGATGCCTGCATAGACGTCCACGCTCCCCCCAGCCTCGCCTGCCAATGTTCCGTGCCCTTGGGGGTAGCTGTTGGGTACTCTCCCCTGGACACTGTGGGAAATACACTTGTGCCCATGTTGGCCCTTCAGCAGTTGCTGTCTGGCTGCTCTGCTGTTTCAGCATTCGTATGGGCCACCTAGGCATCACCCTAGTCCGCACTGTGGCCCAGCTCCACCACAGCATGTGCCGCCTGCGGCCCTCTGTATCCCCTTCTCCGGAATCTGTCCAGTTGCCGTTCCAACATGCCCGCCCTGATGTTGTGGGACATGTGCACGCCATAGGAACCCTGTCCGATGGTGGGGAAAACCCTGAGCAGCGCTATTTCACTGTGGGCTCATTCATCTTGTATGGGGACGGAGTATAGACCCTTCCACAATTTATATCTCTTCTATGGAGCTTACTCAGTGGGGTGGGGTTGATGTTTCTCATCGCTACCACTATTGGCCAGCTTGGTTATGGATTTTTCCAGTTTGTTGGGGTCATTTTCAGTGTTTATGTGCCCTTTTGTTCTGTGCACATGTATCGCACATCACTTTTTTTAGGTTTCCCTGCCTGGGCTGTACATTGCTGACACTGAAATGGTTTCTCTCCCCTGTAATGTGCATTTAACAGCAGGTTTTCAATCGTGTTTGAATTCAGCTCTTCAGATCAGCGCGTTAGTGTGAAGGGAGCCTCTCCCCGCCCACTGACCCCTTCTCTCCGCCCTCTCTCCACCTTCTGCGGTGTTTACCGCACCGCAGGGCTTTACGATCGTTAATATTGGTTAACGCGCATTATGTAGCATTAACGATCGTAAGGGTGTCATAACGCGTGTTATGATGCGCTTACGATCGTTAACGTTACATAACACGCGTTATGTACCGTTATCACAGCTTAGTAAACATACCCCTTTGAGTTTGATCCTGAATTCATTTCTGTGTTCCTCTGTTTGCAAGCTTTTGAATTTTGCGAAAGCTGTGTTTTTTTGCCTTTATTTGAGCAGCCATTTCTTTGGAAAACCAAATAGGTTTTCTTCTCCTCTTGTTTTTGTTTACTTACATATTTATCTGTTGCCCCTTTTATTGCCACCTTTAGTTTAGCCCATTGCAATTCCACTTCCCTTATCTCCTTTCACCCTGTCAGCTACATGTCTCTGGCCAGTAAGCTGTTCCTGAACTGGGGCATCTTGAGATATCTGCTCCAAGGATACACAGGAAAGCAGTCATTCTGAATATCCCCAAACATAATGTTTAGCCACAGTTAAACCTTATATTTGCGATATCTCCAAAAAACAAACACTTAAACTCTATATTGGTAGCAAGAAACAAGGAGAGATACTAAAGAAATTTATAGTCTTAGCTTTTGGCTTTCTGAGCACTCCAGAGCACATGCAGTCTGCCTTAGACCGGTGTTAAATGCTTTCAGTTGTAGCCACTGACAGGACTTCCTATTAGCCATCTCACATGATCAGTAACCAGAATTCAATCCCACAAGCAGGGCCGGCCCGTCCATTGAGCAAGAATGTTTTTTGCACAGGGCCCCGCGTTTCAGGGGGCCCCGCGCAAAGAACATTCTGCTTTTTTTTTAAATGACTTAAAAAAAAAACCTGTCTCTGGCTGCTGCCGCTGCCGCTACCACCGCGGCAGCGGCAGAATGGAGTGTCCCGCGGGGCCTCCTCTTCGCGTTGAGTCCCTCTGCAAAGGCTTTCAGATTCGCGAAGGGAGAGCGTCTCCCTCGCGTCTCTGTTAAGCCCGCAGGGGCTAATGGGAAATTTCCCATCTGCCCCTTTAGACGCGAGGGGCTGATGGGAAATTTCCCATTAGCCCCTGCGGGCTTAACAGAGACGCGAGGGAGACGCTCTCCCTTCGCGGATCTGAAAGCCTTTGCAGAGGGGCTCAACGCGAAGAGGAGGCCCCGCGGGACACTCCATTCTGCCGCTGCCGCGGTGGTAGCAGCAGCAGCAGCAGCCAGAGATAGTTTGTTTGTTTTTTTAATTTTGCAATAAGGGGGTGTTAAGACTGGCAAGGGGGTGGGTGTTAAGACTGGCAAGGGGGGGGGGTGTTAAGACTGGCAAGGAGAGGGGGGTGTTAAGACTGGCAAAGGGGGGGGGTAAGACTGGCAAGGGGGGGCTGTCTGGAAATGGGGCGATGGGGGGGTTAGGACTGATAATGGGCTATGGGGGGCTACGACAGGAAATGGGCTGATGGGGAGGGGTTAGGACTTGAGGTGGGCTGATGTGGTTAGGACTGGTAATGGGCTGTGGGCTGATGGGGTGGGGGTTAGGACTTGAGGTGGGCTGATGTGGTTAGGACTGGTAATGGGCTGTGGGCTGATGGGGGGGGTTAGGACTGGCAATGAGCTATGGGGGGCTGACTGGAAATGGGCTGATGGGGTTATGACTGGAAGTGGGCGAAAATGGGGTGATGGGGGTTAGGACTGGAAGTGGGTTGATGGGGGGCTAGGACTGGTAATGGGTTGGGGGTTGCTATGACTGGAAATGGGCTGAGTGGAAGGGGAGGCTTGAACTGCAAATAGCTGATGGGGAGGGAGCTTGGAATGGAAATGGGCTGTGAGGGAAGGGAGCTAGGACTGAAAATGGGCTGATGGAGCAGCTAGGATAGGACTGGAAATGGGCTGTTGGGGGGAGCTAAGATTGGAAATGGGCTGTGGTGGGGGTTTGAATTGAAATGGACTCATGGAGGGGCTAGAACTGGAAGTAGGCTCATGGGGGGCTTGGACTGGAATTGGGCTGAGTGGAGGGGAGCTAGGATTTGACATGGGCTGATGGTGGGACTAGGAAATGACTAGAAATGGGCTGATGGGGGCTAGGATTGGAAATGAGCTGATGGAGGGACTCAGACTGAAAATGGATGGGGGAGCTAGGACTGGAAATGGGTTGATGGGGGGCTAGGACTGGAAATGGATTGATGGGGGGCTAGGACTGGAAATGGGCTGATGCAGGGACTAGAAGGGAATGGATGCTGGGTGAGACTGGAACTAGAAGGGAGCTGATGTTGGGGGAGGATTAGAATGGGATGGGGCTGGGAGAGTAAAATGGAGAGGGGAAAATTATATTTTGTGTGGGAGGGATGAAAAATCTACAATTGGCAGGGTATTGGGAGAGTAAGTGGGGATTGAGGATGGAGGGGTAAAATTTGTGTGGATGAAATAGGAATGAGGAAAGAGCAAAAGGAGAAAGATTAGTATGTTAAAGCAGATGTAGAGAGAGAGAATGGAAAAAAAAAAACTAGAAGTGAGAAGAAAGAACAAATGGACAGCAGACGATGGTCAGTTAGCAGAAAACATGAAGAAACCAGAAGAAAGTGGCTGGAGCAATTGCAACTGAAAAAAATGCACAAAAGGTAGAAAGATATCTCTTTATTTTGAATTTACTAACTGGAATATGAAAGCTCTGGGAAATGTGCATCATTAACGTCTGCGCTTTGTTTGGTACAAGAGGAAATTAATTTATAGTTTTATTTCTACAGTGGTGTTGTACATTCCAAGTTTGGCTTTTGGGGTTCCCAGTTTAATTATTGCCTTCCTGTTTCTAAATTGTGATTCCTTGTTTGGTGATGGTCTATGTTCTGCATGTGTAACTGAGCTGAGGTATTCTATTTATGTAATTCCTATTTGACATTGCCACTTGTTCTCTTTCCCCAGTATTCTCTGAAATGTATTGGTTTAATATTTGCAGTGTTGCCTTTTGATAGGTAGGGTATGGTGCTTTGTGAGTCCTGGTAATGCTGTCAGGGTACGGCGGGTTTGCTATGGGTTCTAAATGGGCAGCATTTGTTGTAGTTCCTAATGTGCCTGGCGGTTGGCACTGGATTATAGTAATGTAGAAATCTTTTAGTCTTTCTTTATCCATACACTCATTAAGAGACATGTTTACTAAAAGTTAGTGTATGGTAACATTATGCAAATATTTATGCAAATAAGGCCACTTATGCAAATGAGGCCCCGCACCGAGTCTCCGCACATGGCCCCGCACCCCCCTTGGGCCGCCCCTGCCCACAAGTACAACTGAAAATTTTCACAAATGGGCCAAGTGCTAGAGAATAGACGATTTAACTTGCACACCTGTTCCTACTGCTTTATTGGGTTGAAGTTGAGTAGAGAGATGGAGATGCAAGAGCAACTGTGGTAAAAAGAGAGAAGAGGCGTGAACAGATACTAGGAGAAGGAAGGGGGAGGGAATGGATACTTTGGAAGGAAGCACAGGGAAGATACTGGGAAAAGCAGTAGGAGAGGGGATGGATGTTGAATTAGGAGGAAAGAAAGAGAGAGAAAGGAAATGGATGCTGGGGAAGGAGGCAGGATGCAGTGGGTAGATAGAAGAGAGAGGAGTAGATAAATGCTGGGAAAGTGGTAGATTTTTATGAATCAAATAAAAATTAATCTTTAGTGCAATCAAAACTTATAAAAATAATCTCTTCTACTGTTGCCAATTGTGCTGCGTTGGATAAAAATTCACCATCTCATATCACTAATGTCCTTTAAACACACATAGGGGCATGTTTACTAAACAGCGCTAATGTTGCAGCGGTGACGTTATTGCGTGATAAGCGACGTTATCACGCGATAACGTCTCCGGCGGCGTTAAGGTACACAGAGGGTGGAGTAAGGCTTCCCAGAGGGTGGAGATAAAGGGTCAATGGGCGGGGAGAGGCTCCAGGCACACTAACGCTGTGAAATCAGGGTCTGAAAATTAACACCAGTGAAAACCTCACATTAGAGGCACATTTGCAGGAGAGATAAACCATTTCATTCAGCAATGTACAGCAAAGGCAGGGAAACCAAGAAAAGTGATAGTAGTGATACATGTGCAGCAACAGCATAGTGCCCAAGTACGAAAGGGCACTATGGTGAGGCTGCAAATGGGGTACAGGGGGCTGCAGGCGGGACATGCAGTGGGGCAGCTGGGGCACTGGGTGGACTAGGCAGATGCCTAGGTGACACATAGGAATGTAGAAACGGAAAACCAGCAAGACAGCAACTGACCAAGAGCAAACATGTCCACGAGTGTGTGTCCCACAGTGCCACAATGGACATTATCCAGCAAGTACCCCAAAGGGCACATAACATTGGCAGGCGGTGCAGGGGGGGAATCATGGATGTCTATGCAGGCACCCCTACCCCATATCACGCACCATAGGCAGCCGCCTACCGGCACACTGGATGGCCTGAGACTGCACACCACCAGCAACACTGGCATAAGGGCATGTCAGCATGGTGATGGAGGGGTGCTGGTGGTGGAGGGGGCAGTGGCATCTGCCCACAGCAGACCAAGGTCAGGCCCTGTTTAGGTGGGTGCCATGCACTGCAGAAGACAAGGTCTGTCTGACGAACAGTAATGGTATCCCCAGGGAATGACCTGCCTCTGTGGCAACAGTTTGGTGCAGTACACACTGCCAGTGTGTTCAGGGCCAGAAGGTCACTGGTTCAAGTTCCAGCTTTGGCTCCTGCAGACCATGTCCCTATATTTTACCCAATACTAAACCATGGTAATAAAGAAGGAACCTTTATTGCAGATAAAATAAACACGCCATAAACGCCTATATTTTACCCTACAGAGCACATACACCATAGACATGTGCAAGTCCCTAGAGCAGAGGTTCCCAACTGCAGTCCTGGAGGGCCAAACACCATTCAGGTTTCATGCTGTCCCTAAGAAATATGCTTGAGATGCATTTGTATGCACTTCCCCCATGGTATGCAAAAGTATCTCATGCATATTGATTAGGGACAGCATGAAAACCTGAATCGTGTTGGGCCCACCAGGACTGGAGTTGGGAATCTCTGCCCTAGAGCATAGGCCAACAGGGGCACAAACACCCACACCCACAGGCTCCACTATCCAAAGCCTCATGGAGAGTCAGGCTCTCTCTACCAATACTAGCACCTGCATACCTTAGCAATGCTGTCATAAACATGGAAACACGTTCCACATATATCAAAAGGTTGCTATGATCAATGTCAGATAACAGATCCTACATTAAACACAATTTGTTAACAGAGATTCATCATAGCAACCTTTTGATATATGTGGAGTGTGTTTCATATTTTGTTACTGACAGTGTTTACCACCCCGGAGAGTGACCCTAAAAGTATTGAGTACCATAGCAATGCCTGCACTGTGCCCAGGACTCTCTCTTTGCACAATGCTGACATAGGTGTGGGAGTGTATGTATGTCTACCCAGTGTTTTGTGGCTGCCTACATCTTTCTGAGCCACCAATGCTTGCACTGTCTCTAGTGTTAGCCTGCCAATGTGCATAATGAGGAGCAAGGTATGTGGGTATGGCCCGGACACAGCGGTCTGGGCAGGATGCATCTGCACAGGGCATAGGGCAATGGCTGGGACATTGTAGTGCCCGACCACCACCTGCATGGACAGGGTGGCCACAGCATGTCATGCTGGGAGGTCACTCTCACCCTGACTGAGCAGTGACCATGGCATGGCTAGGTTCCCCCATACTGCTATACAGTATTTCTCTCAAGTGATATCTATTAGTTTCCTTTTCTGGGGCCCAATCACTGACATACTTGCTTGGTGTGTGTGCTCACAGCCCATTTTTGGGTGCACATAGTTCTTCCAGGAACATGCACTATGTACTAGCTAGCAGACTGTATGCAGTTAGCATGTGTATGGCTGGAACACCTTGCAGGGTGCAGTGGGTGGAGACTGACTGTGCCCTCTGCTGGTGAATGTCAGATAGTGGTGGGGGGCAGCTGAGCTTTTCCAGGCCTACTGCCTGTCTGCCAGTACCCTCTGTGATACATACAGATCTGCATTGACTGCCCTATAGGGGTGCCTATCCCCCCAGCAGGACTGGGGCTGATGGTCCCCTCTATTGCCACCATTGCAGAGATGTAGAATGTGGATCTGTTGGTGGGAGATCCTGTCCCCACCCTGACCCACAGAGGACGGGTTGGGTGGTGCGACATAATCTGCTTTTGGGTCCAAACACCACCCTTCTCTTATAGCATGTGACCATGGCAACCGCACAGGATATGCACTATTCTGGGTGCATCATAGTCCACAAGGGCTAGACGTGACTGGGAAACATAGATGTATCCTAGGTGTGTCTGCAAGGACTATCTATCACACACTGGCACTGATGGGGACCTGCAGCACAGCCTATCTCAGCCATGCCATGTGCTGCAGATCTGGTGCTGGGCGCCCCACCTCACTCTTAGGGTGAGCACAGGAACCACACAATGTCACGGTCTGTAGCTATTCTGTGCCAGTAACACACACGGTCAGTTCCCCCTACCAGGCCAGGGTGCTATAGAGGCACATTCCCCATCTTGTGATCAGATGTAGGCTACTGATCTGCATGTGTAGTGCATCATGGGTACGGGTGGGTTTACCCTATCCTGGTGACTGCAGCAGACAGTTTGTGTGGTGACGTGCAGTCTTTCTGTAGCCAGCCAGCGGTGTGTTAGACACTACAGAGATGTAGCCCACTGCTTACTTCAATGACTGTGGAGGCAGAGGTCATGGGTTTGTTCCCACAGTGGTGTTATTTAATAAGGCTGTCTGAGGCTTTTCCTTTTAATTTAGATCAGTGCTGCCAGCAAAAACACCCTCACAGTGCCGTAACCTAAGGTGCCTCATAAGGCACCCTATAGGGCACATTATAAGGCGCCTTGGCGGACAGGGCACTTTATAATGTGCCCTATGGAGTGCCTTATAGGGCGCCTTATGCGGCACCTTAGGTTACGGCACTGTGAGGGTGTTTTTGCTGGCAGCACTGATTTAAATTAAAAGGAAATGCCTCAGACAACCTTCTTACATAACACCACTGCGGGATCAAACCCATGACCTCTGCCTACACAGTCATTGCAGTAACCAGTGGGCTACATCTTTATAGCTTCTAACACTGCACTGGCATGAACTTAGGGTTAACGCGTGTTAACATGCCACGGCACCCACTATCGCGTGATACCGATTCCTTGCAACCTTCCCTCCGGAACGCCCACTACCTTATATGGCATTCTTCACATTAATGCTGTAACTAGCGCCGGTAACATTAAGACGGTTTAGTAAACATACCCCATAGAGACAGATTCTGTATTGGCCGTCCAGCCTCTGTGCAGTCGATCAGAATCTGGGCATACAAAGGTAGACCTGATCCTGATCCTGCAAGCACGTCGAACCCCCACGGAATCAGAATCAGGTTTATAGGCCTGAACATTCTGCCAATCCCCATCTAGCACAGCCAGGGTCCTGAACGGCATCCCGTTGACATGGCACTGTGGCTCTATTCAGGAGCCGCAATCCACAGCCCCCAGAGAAAATGTCTTTTCTCTGCAGCCTGACCCCCGATCTGGCCTCCCAGGCCAGGATCGGGCTGCAGGGATCCCCATGTACCCCCTCATCTCTTGTCTCCCACCCTTTACCATGGTCCTCCAACATCCAGTAGGACGTATTTCACATCCAAGGTGGAAAACATCACCAAATACAGTGTTGGGCCCATTGGACACTTACTTTACCTGTCCACTCCAACAGCCTGCAGTTTTGGGGGAGTTTAAAAGCCTGGCTGCACTTTCATCAGAGTCGGAGGGTTTGGTGATTGCCTCAAGCATTGGTCCTTCTCCTCTGATTCACGGTGTTCCCCAAAGACAGTGTGCCTACAGCTGCCTCCTGGTGGACTGCAGCAGGAAGCCCCCCCCCCCCCCCATTGGGGAGTGAGTCTTCTTGCTGTTGAGGACAAGAACTGGAAGCTCGATTGGTTGGTGCTGTGTCTGCCTAGAACAACTACTGCTCACTGGTGCTTTGGAGTTGTCAGCTGGATGCCAGCCCTGATATGCTCTCATAACCCTTCTTCTCAAGTCACTTCATTAGTTCCCCTTCCATTTCTGTATCCAATTTAAACACAGGGATACCTCATGATATTCCTTGACATATCAGCAGCTCTTGATACTTTCAATCATCAAATCCTTCTTCAATGCCTCCAAGTCGCAGGAATTCAAAACACTGTACTTCAATAGTTTGAATCCTACCTCACCAACAGGCAGCAACAAATAAAAATTGGACACAATATAGTCACACCTTACCAACAAACACAATGCATACCACAAGGATCTGCCATATCCCCATTGCTCTTCAACTTCTACATGCAACCACTCTGCTAAATCATCAGAGCATACAATATCAACTTCCACATCTACGCAGGCGACGACATGATCTATGGACCATTCAACCTCAATCAGTCCACCAACACAAAACTCACACAATGCTTTGAGGACATCTCACAATGGCTAGACATAACAACCTAACCATCAACTATAAAAAGACTAAAGCTCTTTTCATCGCAAAAGACGACAGCTTCACACCACCGAACTTCATCACCCTCAACAAGACCAAAATAAAGGTACAACCTGAAACCAAGTATTTAGGAATTACATTGGATCAATACCTTTCCTTCAAAACACAAATACAACACACTGCAAAAGCTGTCTACCACAAAATAAGAACCCTCCAAAGACGAAGCCCCCTCCTTGACCCACCAGACTTCCACTTGACATTCCAAGCTCTAATCCTGCCACCTATGAACTATTGCAACTCCATTTATGAAGGTCTGCCACACTCTACCCTGATCTGCACACCACAGCGCACATGCTCATGGGAACCTCAAAATATTATCATACAACACCCACCTTGAAACAGTTGCACTGGCTCCCACTTGCCAGCCAGATCAAGTAAAAGACACTTCTGATAACACATAAAGCAATCAACAGCAATCCTACATCTCACCTATGCACACTATTCCAACCCCACAGCATAACTGTGCAAGACGACAGTCTGCCATGAACACCTTAATCATCCCCCAAGCAAGAACAAAAGCAACCCAACAAGCCTGCACTTAAGCCTTCAAACTGTATGCACCATCAGCCTGGAATGATCTCCCAGACACATTATGTACCATCACAGACCTACCCACATTCAGAAAATGCCTGAAAACTCTTCTATTCATCGAGCATTTTACCCCAACCCTTACCGCCATGAAATTAAACAACAGTAAATCATAACACAAGGAGACCAACTGACCTCTGATAAATAAACGTAGATGTCTTGAAACAACTACTTTACTGTACATAGTTCAATTTGTTATCTGTACATAAGTTCATTGTTCGATGTTCATAGTTTAACTTGTTACCTATATGTAAGGGAACTGTAAAATCCTAACTACGGTTCATTGTAAACCGCCTTGACACGGTGAAAGACAGTATATAAACATTGATAAATAAATATACAGGCACTACAGATAATTTATTAAAATGAAAACATTTCATTGCTATGAAACATATATCTCTGGGCTCTGTTTACTTTGTCAAATTAATGTTTTAAGATATACACTTCTTTGAAATAAGCTTTTGCATGTTATTTTTAGGGTCTTAAATCAAACATAAAAATGATGGCAGATAAAGACCATGGGGTATGTTTACTAAACTGCAGTAACGTTAACGATCATGAGGTAACGTTAACGTGTGGTATGTAATGTTAATGCGTGTTAACATTACCTAACGATCGTTAACGTTACCGGTCGCAGTAAACACCGCAGAGGGTGGAGAGAGGGCAGAAAGAAGAGGTCAATGGTGGGGGAGAGGCTCCTTGCATACTAACGCACTGAAATGAAAGGCTGAATCCTATCGCGAATGAAAACCTGCCGTTAGATGCACATTTGCAGGAGAGAGAAACCATTTAAGTGTCAGCAATGTACGGCATAGACAGGGAGCCCAAGAAATGTGATAGTAGTGCTCCATTTCCAGCAACAGCATAGTGCCTAAGTATGAAAGGCCACTATGGCGATGGTGCAAATGGGGCATAGGGGGCTGCAGGCGGGACATGTAGCGGGGGCAGCTGGGGCACAGGGTGGACTAGGGAGGAGTAGCCTAGTGGTTGGGGCAAGGTACTTCAGACCGGAAGGTCGGGGGTTCAAATTCCACTAGAGGACAGCAACCTTGGGCCGGAAGGACTGGGGTTTCTAGTCCCACAGATGCTCCTTGTTGTCTTGGGCAAGCCACTTAACCCTCCATTGCCCATGTTCCCTGTAAGTATTAGTGTATGTGTCTCATATCCCCGTGTGTTAAATGTATCCCCCAATTGTGTTGTGACCGCTTTGATTGAAGGATAAGGCGGTATACAAAAAACTGTCTAAATAAAAAAAAATAAAAAATAAAAACTGTCTAAATAGGCGGGTGCTTAGGTGGCACATAGGAACATAGAAAACGGAAATCAGCATGACAGCAGCTGACAAAGGCCAAACACAATCCACCTACATCTACCTGGTCCACCCGAGCTAACAGTCGCCGGGGCACTGACCTAACATCCCCACAGCCAACTCTTCCCCAAGTGGAAGGGCCATACTATTGGTAGGCGGTGATGGGGGGGATGTAAGGATGCTCATGTATGCCCCCTGCCCCAGACCCCGCTCCCTAGGCGACCACCTACCCACACAATGGATGGCCTGGGACTGCGCACTACCAGCACCGACAGCATATGGTCATGTCAGCATGGCAGGGGGGGTGTGCCCGTGCTGGAGGGGGCAGTGGCACCTGCCTGCAGAAGACCTAGGCCATGCCTTGTACCAGTATGTGGTGTGCAGTGCAACATAAAAGGTCTGGCTGAGGAAAAGTACAGGTACCCCAGGGACTACCATGCATCTGTGGTAACAGTGTGGTGCAGGACACCCAGCCAGTGTGTCCAGAAGCAGAGAGTCACAGGTTCAAGTCCTAGCTGTGGTTCCTGCAGAGCATGTCCCTATATTTTACACTACAATGCAGATACAACAGCAACATGTGCAAAGCCCAAAGCAGCGGCGAACAGGGGTACAAACACCCACTCACACAGGCTCCACAATCCAAAGATGCATGGAGAGTTAGGCTGTTGGCCCCAGCATTGAGCTGCAGTTGTCACCAGAGCACTACTACTACCTCCTGCACAGTTTAGCAATATCGGCACTGTGATCAGGACCAGTGTGGTGGGCAGGGTTGCCAACAATGTTCCCTCTAATTTTCTGTAGGCTCTGTGCGCATAAAATATCAGCTGTGCAGCTTTTGAAGGAAGGTTAAATTTTTGTGCGCCACATAACGACCCTCAGAGTTATATACTTTAAAATTTGACTACACGTCAGAATACAGTATGTACACCACATTGATTGCACTAGAAAATATTGTAGAACTTGTGAAAACCGTAAATACACAACAACTTTTCAATTTTAAGAATGTCTGTGTTGTTTTCTATCAGAATCAGAACCGTAATTTTTGTGCGCTCTGTTGTAAAGTATGTGCGCTCACTCGGCGAGGTGTGTGCGCGCGCACACGCGCACAGCTTAGAGGGAACAGTGGTTGCCAACCACCCCTATCTTTGCACAATGCTGCAATAGGAGTGTGTGTGTGTGTGTGTGTGTGTGTATGTGTGTGTGTGTGTGTGTGTGTGTGTGTATGTGTGTATGTCTATCCATTGTTCTGTGGCTGCCCACCCCTCTCTGGGCCCAAGATGTCCCACTGTTACCAGTGTTAGCCTGAATATGTGCATAATGAGGATCAAGGTGTTGTGGGTATGACCTGGACAGGGCGGATTGGCCAAGATGCATCTTCACAGGGTGTGGGACAATGGCTGGGACACTGTAGTGCCCAACCACTGCCTGCATGGACAGGGTGGCCACAGCATTTCATGCTGGGAGGGCACTCACTCTAACCGAGCAGTGACCATGGCATGTCTAGTTTCCCACATAGCGCTCTACACTATCTGCCTCCAGTGATACTTTTGTGTTCCCAGTGCTGGGGTTCCAATCACTGAGATGGCTGCTTGGTGCACGTAGTCCATGCTCTGTGAGCATGCACTATGGACTGGCTAATGGACTGTCTGCAGTAGACTGGGCATGGTTGGAACACCTATAAGGTGCAGTCTGACTGTGCTGTCTACTGGTGACTGGCAGACAGTGGTGTGAGGCAGTTGGGGTTTCCAGACCTAGCCCCAACATTGCTGCTAGTCTGCCACTGCCCCAGTCACTGGTATGATTCTGGCCCACCAACCCTGGAGGGCTGCCTTATACCAGCAGGATGGAGGCTGCTTCACCAGGGCTGGGGCACTTGTCCCTTACCTACAAAAAGGGTGATGTGGGCCCTTTGGGATATGCAGTGTATACCACTGTGACCTATAAAGGAACTTCTACACAAATCTCATGCAAGTCTAGAAACTTCTCTGCCCTGAAAACAGGTGCCCATGTCAGCCAGACCTTAACTCAGGGTACACACTAATCTGGGTGGTGTCTGGTCCCAGAGGGCCACATGTGACTGCAGGATACAGATGGACACTGAATTACCTTTGGCTGCACTGCAAGGAACACCTGTCACACACTGGTAGTGATGGGGATGTACAGCAGGACCTATCTCTAGCACCACATGTACTGCAGACCTAGTGCTGGGCTCCCATCCTATCCCTAAGGGTAAACACAGAACCTGCACAATGGCATGGTCTGTAGCTATACTGTGCCAGTATCACACACTGTCAGTTCCTCTTTCCAAGCTGAGGTACCGGAGAGGTGCAGACCCCATTTGGTGATCAGCAGTAGACAGCTGTTCAGCATGTGCATTGCATCATGGGTACTAGTGGAGTTACCCTATCCTGACACTCAGAGCAGACAGTTTGTGCGGTAACCTGCAGTCCTTCTGTACCCAGCCATTGCTGTGACATACACCATGGAGGTATAGCCTACTGGTTAATACAATGCCATTCTCAGCAGTATTCATGGGTTCAATTTCTCATTGTTCCCTCCTCTCATGCCTGTCTTACTCAAATAGTGTGCATGCCTGTAACAGTCACATTTTTGCAGATCTCTGCTGCCAGCCCATAATACCCTCGCCACAGTTGCCAACATGCCCTCGGTCCGTCTATCTGCGTCTGTCAGCTGTGTAGAGTCCTGTCTGCCTGTGCAGGCTGCCACCCCATGTCCTGCACTGCTACCCTTTCCTGCATTGTGCCTCATCGTGCTTGCCTCACCTGTGCCTGATCTGCATGGCACCACCACTCCTCTGTCCACCCATCATTGCAACTATCCTGCCACCTCTGCCTCCACTGGGGGACACGTTTTCCCATCGTCTGCCACCAACTGTCTTTCCAGTACTTTACATTGTCCACATCCTGTGCTGTGGTACAGTTGCCCCCTCCATGTTTGTCATCAGTACTGGCAGCCACATGGGATGTCCGCAGATATGACGGGTCCAGTGGCTCCCAGCTCTCCCTCCTTCACTCATCTGTTCATTGCCTTTCCTGAGTGCTCTATCTAGTGTTAGGGCTACATCCGTCTCTGTGCCTCACAGGTCATGCATGTCATCCTGCGGCACCTTGTAGCCCTTAGGGCACACTAACCTAGGGCACGGTAACCTTGTTAGGCCACCTTAACCTATGGTTCCATAGCCCAGGGTGCGTTCTACAGGGCCTTGTCCACGGGTGCCTAATACGGCGGTTAGCCTAAGGAGCCCTATAGGGCACCTTACAAGGCACCTTATAATGCACTGTACAAGGCATCTTATAAGGTGCCTTAACGCACGTTAGTCTAAGGTGCCTTGTAACATGAGTTAGCTGATACGGCTTGCTGTAACGATGCACCGTCCACGCCTTTCTATGGGCATCTGTACCTTTACCGTGGAACCTAACGCGAGTGACATTACCGCAGTTTAGTAAACATACCCCCATATGTCCTATCCAATCTGCCCTTGCTTGGGAATTCTTATGTTCTACAATTCTTTCCTCTCACTTAGAGATCTTCTATACTTGTCCCATACTTTCTTGAATTTAGATACTGCTCTTGTTTTTACCGCCTCTGCTTTTCCATGCATCCACCACCATATTTCCTTACATTCTTGCACCTACATATAATGGCCCCTCATTCCAGAGCTTTCTTTCGACTGGAAGAGAGCCATCTCCTGGGCATTTATACCATGAAGATATTTAAATGTCTCTGTCATATCACCCCTTTCCTCGCTTTCCTCCAATGTATACATAATGAGATCTTTGTCTATCCCCATATGCCTTATGATGAAGATCGTCAACTATTTTAGTAGCTTTCCTCTGGATCAACTCCATTGTGTTTATATAGTTTTGAAGTCACACTGTCCAGAATTGTACACAATACTCCAAATGAGATCTCGATAGAAATTTATTCAAAAGCACTATGACCTTTTTTCTCCTGGTCATTTCTCTCCCTATGCACACAAGCATCCTTCTAGCTTTTACTGTCATCTTTTCTACCTATTTGGCCACTTTAAAATCATGTGATTTGATCACCCCCAAGCCCCGCTCTTCTTTTGTGCTTTGAAGTATTTCATCCCTTATACTATAATGCTCCATTGAGTTTTGCAGCCCAATCATGATCTTGCCTTTTTAGCATTAACTCTTAATTGCCAAATTCTCTACCATTCTTCGCTAAATTCCTCCTAATGTTATCCACACCTTACTGTGTGTCTGCCCTGGTTGTAGAAGGAAAGAAGCATACTTTTTGTGACAGACCTTCCACAATATTGGTTACGAAAATGTTAGAGAACAAGACCAAGGACCATCCATGGGCTGAAAGGAAAAGTCTAGAGCAGAGGTTCCCAACCTTTTTTGGTTGTATGGACCCCTTATTAAACTCCAGAAAGTTCATGGAACCTCAGTTCATCCCAATCACTCCCGCTGGATCCCCTACCCCTTAGCGCCAAACCTATCCCCACTAGCCCTCTATTTTCCTTCCCCTTCCTGACTCTGTCTCTTTCTCTCCCCCAACTAGTCCCCACCAATCTCTCTCTCTCTCTCTCTTGCTAGTCCACACCAGTCTCAGTCTCTGTCTCTTTCCTCCAGCCTCTCTCTTCTCCCTAGACAATCCCCACAAGTCGCTCTATTATTTTTCTTTTCTGCACTCTGGTGACTCTCTGCAATGGTCTTATGGACCACCGGCTGGGGAACACGGGTCTAGAGTGCTGTTTCTTTTGTATGTGTGTGCTTGACAAGCTGCAAGGACTTGCTGCTAGGTGGGGCACACAGCAACAGGAGTAGAGCAGAGAAGGAGTCTACCTTTCAGTTATCCCAAACCAGCTTTATTAAAATTCACCCCAGCTAGGTGGGGCCAGAGAGAGGCAAAGAAGATGGTTTACTCTTTGATTTAAAAACTTTAGAGGCTTTAAGGATTTGCCGCTGGGGTGCAGGGCTGAAAATTGGCCCGGAGCTTTATTACTACTTCTCCTGCATTAAAGACAGAGCAGTCATGAGGGTGCATAGTTGGGTGCAGCTGAATAAAGGTTTGACTTTTTTGTTTTTGATGCAGATTGAGAGGAGTTGTCTTTGTTGGCAGCATTTCTAGGATATGAATCAAAGCTCTGAAACATATATAAATACATATAAAGGCATTTTTAATTTAGTTGAAATGCCTTAGGGGAACTTTAAAAACAAGAGAATGGAAGATGCAACAGTTTATACTCTCGCTATGTTAGACTCTCATTAATGTATGCATTCTGGTTAATAAAAATAAATCCTCTTAAGCTAATTAAAAATCAGTAAGAAATTGAAAGTGCAGAGTATATTTTTACTTTAGCCAGTCAGAAAGTAATCAGTAGATTTACTGATCATTGGAAAAGAAAAGTAAAGTACAGAAGTCAGTGAGATATCCAACTAGCACTTATTTGTAATTTTCTAGTGGGGGGTGTTGTTATTGTATTTGACTTTTTAGTTGCAAGAAGAACTTTGCTGAATGTTTTGAGCAATATCCCTTAAATTTCTCAAAATGTCATCTGTTTTTAACATTTTCCCTGTCCTTGTCCATACTGTGGATCTTATATAGTAACATATAGTAAATGACAGCAGATAAAGACCAGCATGGTCCATCTAGTCTGCCCAGCACGATGGCAAGAGTAGGTGCACCTGCCGCTCCGTGCAGGCCACCGCTCCCCATGTCCCTATTTAGGGGTGAACCCACCACTCCATGCAGGACACCCCTATTTGTTGAGAAATTAGATGGTTCAGTTTACTTTGATTTTATCCTGTTGCTGTAAAGGGATCCACTGTGTCTGTCCCATGCCATTTTGAATTCCGTCACCGTGTTTGCCCCCACCACTTCCATCGGGAGCACATTCCAAGCATCCACCACCCTTTCTGTGAAAAAGTATTACCTGACATTGCCTTTCAATTTACCACCTTGCAGCTTCCTGTTATGCCCTTTAGTTTTACAGCTTCCCCGTCTTTGGAAGAGGTTTGTTTGTTGATTATTTCCCTTTAAGTATTTAAAGGTCTGAATCATATCTCCCCTGTCTCTCCTCTCCTCCAAAGTGTACATGTTTAGGTCTTCAAATCTCTTCTCATAAGGCTTCTGACGCAGGCTCCAAATCATTTTGGTCGCCTTCCTCTGAACAGTTTCCAGTCTTTTTACATCCTTTGCAAGATACGTTTTCAAAAACTGAACACAGTATTCCAAGTGAGGCCTCACCAGTGACTTGTACAGTGGCATAAGTACCTCTTCCTTTCTGCTGGTAATACCTCTTCGTATGCAGCCCATCCTCCTCCTGGCTTTTGCCACTGCCTTGTCGCACTGTTTTGCCACCATGAGATCTTCAGAAATAATCACACCAAGGTCTTTCTCCTGATCCGTGCACACCAACCTCTCGCCCTCTATCGTGTACATTTCCCTTGGATTTCTGCTACCCAAGTGCACGACTCTGTACTTCTTTGCATTAAATCTTAATTGCCAAGCATTAGACCATTCTTCCAGCTTTTGTAGATCTTTCCTCATGTTAACCATTCCCTCGGGGGAGTCCACTCTGTTGCAAATTTTCATGTCATCTGCAAAAAGACAGATTTTTCCATTCAGTCCTTCAGCAATATCACTCACAAATACATTGAACAGTGCCGGGCCCAGGACCGACCCCTGGTGCACCCCACTAATCACCTTCCCTTCATCTGAGTGAGCTCCATTTACCATCACCCTCTATCGTCTGTCAGTCAACCAATTTCTGATCCAATTTACCATCTTAGGATCCATACCCAAGCTACTGAGTTTATTGATAAGCCTCCTATGAGGAACAGTATCAAAGGCTTTGCTGAAATCCAGGTAGATGATATCCATTGCATGCCCCTGATCTAGCTCCCTGGTCACCTGGTCAAAGAACTCAATCAGATTTGTTTGGCAAGATCGTCCTTCATTAAAACCATGTTACCTCAGGTCTTGCAACCTGTTGGTTTTGAGAAAGTTTACTATTCGCTCTTTCAGGAGCGCCTCCATTACCTTTCCTGCCACTAAGGTAAGGCTCACGGGCTTGTAGTTTGACACTTCTTCCCTGTCACCACTTTTTTGTAGAGGTATGACATCAGCCGTTCTCCAGTCCTGAGGAACCTCTCCTGTTTCCAAGGATCTGTTGAAAACGTCCTTTAACGGCCCTGCAAGAACCTCTCTGAGCTCTTTCAGTATCCTGGGATGTATCCTATCTGGTCCCATGGCCTTGTCCACTTTCAGTTTCGCAAGTTGTTCTAACACATCATCTTCTGTGAATGGTGTGGTATCTACTTCATTCCCATTTTTATATTTGGGAATCACAGGTGGTCCTTCTCCAGGACTTTCTTTAGTAAAAACAGAGCAGAAGTATTCGTTTAGCAATTTTGCTTTTTCAATGTCACTTTCCACGAGTCCGTTCGCAGCACTTCTGAGTCCTGCAATTCCACCTCTGATCTTCTTCCTTTCCCAAATATACCTGAAGAAGGTTTTGTTGCCAAACTTAACATCTTTATCCCTTTTGTCCTCTGCCTCTGATTTTGCTATCCTTATTTCTCTCTTTGTCTCTTTGAGTTTGATCCTTTATTCATTTCTGGGTTCCCCTGTTTGCGAGCTTTTGAATTTTGCGAAAGCTGTCTTTTTTGCCTTTATTTGAGCAGCCACTTCTTTGGAAAACCAAATATGTTTTCTTCTCCTCTTGTTTTTGTTTACTTTTGTTACATATTTATTTGTTGCCCCTTTTATTGCCACCTTTAGTTTAGCCCATAGCAATTCCACTTCCCTTATCTTCTTCCACCCTGTCAGCTCCTCCTTTAGATACTCGGCCATTTTATTGAAGTCGGTGTTTTTGAAGTTTAGGATTTTGAACTTGCTATGATTGGCCTGTACCATAGCTTTTATCTCAAATCACACCGTGTGATGATCGCTGCTGCTCACACGGGCACTCATGCAGACATTCAACATGCTATCACTGTTGGTGAGCACTAAATCCAGTGTTGAGCTTTCCCTGGTTGGTTCCATCACCATTTATCTAAGTAACGCATCTTGGAGAGCATCCACGATTTTTTGCTTCTTTCCAGATTTGCAGAAGGAGTAATCCAATCCACATCAGGTAAATTAAAGTCACCCAGTATGATCACTTCCCCCTTTGTGGCTATCTTGGCAATATCTATAATCAATTCATTATCTATCTCTTCAATTTGTGTCAGAGGTCTGTAGACTACAACAGTATGGATGACAGTGCCATCTCCTCTTTCCAACACGATTTAGAGCGCTTCTTCTTTTCCCCATGCCCCCTGTATTTCAGTAGCTTTAATATTGCTTTTGACATACAAGGCTACTCCTCCTCCTCTTCCGTTTTCTCTGTCTCTTCTGAATAGATTATAGCTAGCTATGGCTATATCCCAATCATATGATTCATTTAGCCATGTTTCTGTAATGGCCACAATGTCCAAATCCATTTCCACCATTAGGGCTTCCAGGTCTGGAACTTTGTTGGCTAAGCTTCGAGCATTTGTGCTCTTTGCTTTCCAGCATTTAACTGGCTTGTGTGTATTTAGCATTGATTTTGTTCTTCCTACATCTTCCCACTTGTTATTGGTCCACTATTCAGACAAGGCCACTAACATGACACATGGGGGTATGTGTGGTTTAAAAGTGTGGCTGTTTCTGATTTTAATCTGCTTTTGCAGGGGGTGATGTCCAGAACTTGACCTTCTACATCCGTCACCCCCTTTTTCTAGTTTAAATGCATATCCACATATTGCTTGAATTTTTCACTTAGGATTCTTTTCCCTGTGACAGAGAGATGTAGTCCATCAGCACAGTATAGTCTCTTGTTATTCCATCTGTTAACCCAGTCGCCAATAAATCTGAATCCTTCTCGTTTGCACCAGGTTTGGAGCCATGTTAATGCGATGCAGCCTTTTTGCCCCCTTACCAAGCACAAGTATAACCTCTGAGAATGCAACAGTGTTAACAATGGGCTTGAGTTTCTCTCCCAGAGATTGGAAGTCCTTTTGGACTGTAGAGGCACTGTTTCTAGCCAGCTTATTTGTGCCCAAGTGGATAACAACATCAAGTTTGGAGTGTTCACTTTCTGCGCTAAGTAGTTCAACAATATGGTTTGTATTCTTGCTGGCTGAAGAGCTTGGGAGGCACTTGACAATCTTCTCTCCTTTGAACTGTGTTCCCAAGTTGGTGCCACTGATGATGATTGGTGAGGTTTTCTTCATATTTGGTCCTTTAGCAGGAGATTGGGCATTATCTGTCTCATTTAAGGACCCTTCAGTTTCTTTGGATTGGGCATCCTCATTCGCCAAGGCAGAGAAGGCATTATGCAGGGATATATTTTGATGTATAGGATGTCTGTGCATTACAGGTCGTAATCTACCAGAACCCACTGTGGTCCACTTGTCCCTGGGGTGTTTGATGCTTTGTGGGAGCGGTGGTGTACATTGTTCAGTTTGTATCCTAGAAGAGGTGCACTTCATTGCAGCCTGTTCCTCCCTCAGTAGTGTCACTTCTTTATGCATGGCAGCTAGGTCTTCCCTTAGTAGTGTCAGTTCTTTATGCATGACAGCTGACCAGAGGCACATAGGACAAGCTCTGAGGTTCCAAATGATTCATCTTGAAATGAAAGTACTGCAATTATTACACTGAATACACGACATGCTGAATAAGCAGTTCTAGAAGGAGAAGACGAAGAAGAAGAAAGGAGGAAGAAGATGTGGGCTCTAACCCAAGTTAAAGGGATAGATGGCAATGTATGCGAGTGCTATATAGGCAATGCAGCCCCTGGGGTGGGTAGGGTGGGCAGGAACCTAAGTGTCTCTGGCCAGTAGACTGTTCCTGAGCTGGGGGCACCCACATATATCTGCTCCAAGGCTACCCAGAAAAGCAGTCAGTCAGATTATCCCCTAGCTTAATTTATAAGCACAGTTAAACTTAATATTAGCAATTCCCACAAAACAGACAGTTAAACTCTATATTGGTAGCTAGAACCCAGCAGAGATGAGAAAAAAAATTAGAGTCTTAGCTTTGTGAAAGATCCACAGCTCATGCAGCTGGCCTCAGACCCGTAGTTATACTGTTTGTGGATGATTGTGTATGAATAACTTACTCCGATTCTCAGAGTGCCGTAAACATTTGGCTTCAGGCTCACTATAAGCCTAAATCCCACATCTCCCTCCTTCCCCCAGAAGTCATGTACCAGGCAGCTCCATCTAAGGCCTATGTCAAGCCTACAGTTTTCATCAAGAGTACTCATCTTAATGCAACTTATATATTCAGTTAGCTTGAAGGATTTATTTCCAAGACAGCTAATGTGGATAGCAAGATTATACAATGCATTTCCAAGGCAAACTCTTCTTTTGGTAGACTCCATCATTGTTGGGGTGATGAGGGAGGGATGAGACTGCCATCAGGAGTTGTATAATCCACTTGAAGTATGAATGTGAGGCCTAGGTACTATACCCTTAATTCCCTAGCAACTGGATCAATTTTTTTAATTGATTCATTCATGATATAAGATAGCAAAACTGACTTTCCAACACAGAAGTCCTTGATATATGCAACCATTCCAACAAGGAAGAAATTGCTCACAAAATTCATTTTTGTGAGCAAGCATTGACATAAGGGTGAAGGGTGTCAGAATTCCCAAACCTGTATTACATGCCCAGCTGGGAAGATATCACAGGAAAGGCCAGACCTTAATTTCAAGAACACCCTCAAGCACAATATTTAAATAAAATAAATATAAATTAGCAGCTTAAAGGATAATAGTTTTGGACAGGATGAATGGAGGCAGATTTCTCACTGGACCATTTTGGCAAAATTAAAAAGTCATGGGATAGAAGGCAGTGTACTATTGTGGATCAGGAATTGCTTAAAAGATAGAAAACACAGTGTAGAGCTAAATGGGCAGTTTTCTCAGTGGAGAAAGGTGAAAAGTGAAGTACTACAGAGATCTCTGATGGGCCCACTGCTTTTAAACATATTCATAAATGACCTGGAAATGGGAATAATTGGAGCTGACACAACATTATTGAAAGTTGTTAAAACACAAGAGGATTGTGAAAAATTGCAAGAGGACTTTGAAAAATTGGGAGACTGGGTGTCCAAATGGCGGATTAAATTTAATGTGAACAAGTGCTTATGTTTCCAGTTTTCATCATTTGGATCCTTTATCCATTTCCTGAAAGATGCTTTTTGGCTACAACAGCCTCTCTGACCTTATTTTTAAACCATGCTGGCAGTTTTTTGGACTTTCTTCTGCTTTTCTTAAGGTGTGGAATACAACTGGTCTGGGCTTCTAAGATAGCATTTTTAAACAACAGCCATGCTTGATGCAAATCTTTAATCTTTACAGATGCTCATTTTAGATTTTTATTAAGTATTTTCCTCATTTTGTCATAGTCTCCCTTTTGAAAGTTAAAAGATAATACTGTTGATTTCCTTTTCATTCTTACTCTATTTATTAAATCAAACACGATCATGCTATGATCAGTATTGCTAAGTGGCTCCAACACCCATATCTTATGTTCTTATGTTCAAACACTGAAAATACTGTAATTTCTAGCATTATAACTAACTGCAATTCTATAAACTGTAGATGCTACCTTTATCACCTGTGGTCTGACTTGCAATTTAAGGATGGGTCATATGTTGTTGTACTTGTGCAAACTTATTCTAATACAAGGAAGGAGTAGAATAGAAAAAAGTATTGGTGGGGAAGTCAAGCCCCACTGCTACAATAAAGAAGGCACTCTACAGTAGTTAGTGCCATGGGGATTCCAATCCCTACAACACAAAAAAAAGAGAAGCCTTCTGACAGCAGAATGGTGCTGCTAGTGGAAGAAAATCCACAGCTGAGACCATGGCATGTGCTGTGTTCTCTGCCACTGGGAACCCAATCCCTGCCAGCAGCTGAAGGAAAAAAAGGTCGTGGATGTAGTCAACAAAATCTGCAGGTGACCACAGCAGGAGAACTAACAGAAGATAAGAAGGGTTACAGCTATGGAATCTGCAGGAGCAAGCAATGGTGACTCAGCCATTGGTGGCAGAAGTAAAGATACAACTGTGAACTTTGTTCTCTGCTGCAGGGACCTACTCCTAATGGCATAATTAAAAAATGTCCATGACAACAGTGAAAAAAACGGTGTGGTCTGCTGGTAAAGACCAACCCCTGTCATCTGATGAAAATAAAGAGAGATGAAGATGGCGAGGGGATGTGTAGGGGGAGAGAGAATACATGGGAGAGAAGAAAGAGTCTTGGAGAGGGGAGAGAGAGCATGATAGTGGGAGAGGGAGGAAAGAAGGGAGAATGTAAGGGGATGGGGAGAAGAAGAGGAGGAAAGAATGCAGAGGATGAGAAGCAATAAAGGGAGGACAGGCGGAGAAAGGATGAAGGAGATGAAACAAAGAATGTGAAAGGGAGAGGAATGGAGGACAGGAGAGAAGGAAGGGAGCACACAGATGCAGGATTAGGAGGTTGAGGAAAACAGCATGAGAGGGCCATGAAGAATGCATGTGCGGGGGGGGTGGGGGGTTGGACAAGAAACCTATATGCCTCCTCTTACCCCACCACACACACACACACACACACACACACACAGAGCCCTATACTCTACTTCCCACCTCACTTCTCATACCCCTTCACATGCTTTCCTAGAGAAAGACACACAATACCACTTCCACATATAATATAGAACAAAAATAGCCCCTGCCACCCTATGGAGAGACACTTTACCATGTAGTGTTTGTCTTGCTTGGAGTATGGAGAAAATGTGGTATGATAAATAAGTCGAAAACTCTCACGTCCCAGGTTCTCAGTCCATTGCTGTACCCACTAGACTTTACACATTAAGTTCATGTATGAAGAAATGTTGATGCATGTTAAAATAGCATATTAAAATGAATGTATGAAATGAACTGACCCTTTTCAAATCCAGGCTGAAAACTCACCTCCTCGCTGTTGCTTTCGGATCTTGACTCGCCTAATCTCCTTTGTGTTTCCTTCCCCCCTAGATGTATCCCATGTATACAGCTTGTTGTTATGTTGTCTTGACTAGATTTTAAGCTCTGATGAGCAAGGAGCATCTTTTACATATGTCTGTGCAGCGCTGTGTACATCTTGTAGCACTATACAAATGTTCAATAATAGTAGTAGAACTGAAACCGGCTGAAAATCAGGAAAAAATGAGAACTGAAAACAAACAGAAAATGCTTGTCCCATGCACATCCCTACTTTATATGATATCTCATCTTCTAGCATTTAATTTTACTTATTTTGTGACACTGAGATATTGTCCTGAATGGTACCTTTAAAGGCAACAAAAGACAAGGGTGATGATGTGCTTTGCAGCTAAGAAATGCAAGGAGAGGCTGTGTAAGCCTATTGTAGAAAGAAATTGCATAAATCCAAGTGCCACATATTAAAAGTAATAATAATGTAGTTAGAACATCTTAGCTTCAAATACAAGCTAGAGCAACCTCTCTTTTCTAAAAGGTTAAAGTATTTATATGAGAACTATGATTGACAGGTGTTGGCTCAGTATGTCACTGTACTTAACTGTAGAAGTAGATTCCAGGCTATTAACACTACTGATTCTGGCATCTTATAATAAGATATTGATATTTTGAGCAATTCATTCAATTTTCTTCTCATCTCTACATTTCAAATTCTCTTTCTGGCAATGCTGAGTTTGAATCTTTTTATGAAGAGACTGCAACATCCTGAATCATCCTCAGTTGATGATATTCAGATTGGAGCTCCTTTAACAGAAATGGAAATTAGGACAAACATCGGTGCTCTCCAGACTTATAAATACCCATGACCTGATGGTCTCCCTGTGGAATTCTTTAAATATTTTTCCAGAGAGCTACAACCCAGATGTTGTATGTTAAATGATAAGTATTTTGTGGGGTGGAATTTAAAGAGAATTTTACTGAGACAATGGTAATAGTGTCAAAATCCTCAATCTTTGCTTAACATGGATTGAAAAACCTTTGCTAAAATACTAGCTCATAGGTAAATAATTGCATGAGGTTCAAACTAGAGTCCTAAAAGGCAGGTTCATTTCAGATAGTGTTAGAATATTAGTTGGCATAATACAAGTTGCTAATGAGATGCACTGCAGTATAATTGCTTTAGCACTCAGTGCCGAGAAATTTGACCATACTGAGTAGAAATATCTATTCTGCAGTTGGAAGGTGGTGGCAGTTTTTGTCGCATGATACAAATTCAGTATCACTGTCTCTGGGCATGCAGTGTTGCTAATAATAATTTGTTTTGGGATATATTTTTTACATTGGGATGAGGCAAAGATATTTTTTCTCCTTTAACGATGCATCAAAGTCCCTTCTCTGGGGTAGTACTGAGACAGTTTTCTTGCAAATTACCAGCATATGGAGATAAGGTCATCATATTTAATAGATCTGCAAAATTCTATTTCTTGTTTAGTAAGTTGAAGGAGTGGAGGAGTAGTCTAGTGGTTAAAGCTACTGCCTAGTATCCCATAGATCAAGGGTTCAATTCCCACTGGTAATCCTTGGGACCTTGAGCAAGTTACTTTACCCTCCATTGTTTCCAAAGAAAAGGCCTGGCAATCTACTTCTGGTGATACATTGCCAAGACAACCCAGAGGCAGCTGGGTAGTCAGGAGTCAGCACTAACTTGACCACACTAAAAAAAAAGTATATCAAATAACTTTTTTCCTGTTTTTTCCCCCTGGAAAACTGTTATTATGCATTATTAACACTAGAAGCCCCAAAGTGCGTCAACTGAAGCAAATGCATCTGTTGTATAGAATTGCCACTGCTAGAACCATGTCAGTCATTTTCTATGACTTTGTTAGCAAGGTCAAGATGTTCAAATATGTGCATTGAAAATTAATGACAGATGCACCACCTAGCGGGAAAATGAATTTAGACGTAGAAGCCCCAAAGTACATCAATTGACGCACTCAATTGTCTTGGATGCGTCAATTGGCATACTTTGGGGCTTCTAGGTATAAATTCATGTTCCCACTAGGTGGCGCATCTCAAACACTGTTTACAGTTGTACTCCGACATTACAAACAATAAACACATGATGACATCATGTAATGACCTCACATACTGCACGTATTTAACAAATAAGTAACTTCATATTAATTCACATCTGTATTTAATGCTAAACGCAGTCGTCGTGATAATGCGTCAATTGACACACTTTGGGGTTTCTAGGTAAAATTCCTTTTGGTGATTCTACTGTTAAATAGGTCCCATTATTTAAAATAGAATCTGCAGTAAGTACTACATGTTCATATGTATTAGCTCCTGCGAAAGCAGATATGCACGTCAATAAATGTAGCCCTTAATAATGGATTATACTCTTTGGGCATTCTTAATTATCACTTAAAAGAGAACTTATGTTTCCTTTTCCTCCCAATGTATTGCTTGGAATGGACCTTCCTAAACAATATCAGAAATAATGTCTTATCTATGATATATATTGTATACAGTTCTTAGCAAATTTGGTACAAAAGTGGACATGCTATGGAAATGAACCCAGAAGCTAATATTATGATCTAACACGTCCTGCAGGTTGGTAAGCAAATCACATTTTGATCTGTGTGGCATAATGTGGGCATTTTGATGTTAGACCATGTCACTATATGCAAGCTTCTTTCGTTTACACAGCTGGCACGTTTAATTTAGTTTGCACTCAGTATTTGCAATAGCTTCAGCTGTTTCATCGCATAAATTTCTAACTCAATTGATATTCTGAGCCTGCATGAGTTGTCTGATGCTATAGTTATGGGTGAGACTTATTCAGCTTCTGCTCATGCTGCTTCTATAATGTTCTGAAAAACTTGGCATTTTAGCACATTGGATTAGTAAAGATTTGGGAACATTATGGTCTAAACCTACGAACGTTCCTTTATCTGCTAGCCACACAAATCCTCTTTTCTTTTTTGCCCTTAAAGCTATATGGTCCTTGGTACAATTTTATTAATGTTATGCTATGCATAGTCATAAGAACATATGAAGGTGCAGTATTGTATTCATCAAGTCTGGTAAGCTGTTTCCAACACTGGTCCATCGAGATCACAAGTACCAGGCAGGATCCCAAAAGATAGACATATTCCATGCTGCTCATCCCAGGAATAAGTAATGGATTTCTCCCATACCACTTTTGTAATGATTTATGGGATATTTTTCCGGGAAGTTGTCCACCCCTTTTTTAAATCCAGCTATACTCACAGATTTTACTATATAAGGTGCGATCAAAAAAGTATCTAGACTTGTACAATAACACAAGAAGTATAACACTGACAGTTATTGCACTCAGTCTCCTTCAAAGTAGTCCCCTTCCAATAAAACACACTTCCTCCAGCGTTCCTACTACTGCTGGAAACAATTTTGAAATGCCTCTTTCATTATGCTGTGAAGTTGCTATGTCAAATTTTGCTTAATGGTCTCCAAGTTGTCAAAACCCCTTCCTTTCAGTGGTAATTTCAGTTTTGGAAACAAGAAAAAGTCACAGGTGTAAGGTCATATGAGGTCGATTTGGTGTTTGTCCAAGCACTGCTGGACAAGATGTGATGCGTGAACTGGGGTGTTATCATGGTGAAGCAACCATTCACCATTCCTATGCAACTCTGGCCTTTTACGATGAACTGCATCCCTCAAATGAGTCAGAACTTGGACATAGTACTCTTTATTGATGGTTTGGCTTTTTGGAGCATAGTCATGAAGAACAATACCCTGGTAATCAAAGAAAACCGAGAGCATGACGTTGACATTGCTCCTCACTTGACAGGCTTTCTTGGGTCTGGGAAAGTCTGGAGTCTTCCTTGGTGAGGATTGAGTCTTAGTTTCTGGGTCATAACCATAAAACTATGGTTCATCACCAGTAATAATCTTTTTGATGAAATCTGAGTCATTTTCAATGCATTCTAACAGCTCCCTGGCCGCAGACAGTTGATCTTCTTTTTGATCAGGGGACAGGAGTTTCGGCATGAATTTTGCAGACACATCTCATCCCCAAATTGACTGTAAGAATGGACTGTACTGACCTGAAACTGATGTCCATGTCCTCAGCAAGCTCCCTAACAGTCAATCGACAATTTGAGTGTATTGTGGCACACACTGCTTCAACTTTGTCTTCATTCCTCCTTGTGGATAGCCTTCCAGAACGTTCATCGCTGTCAACACTTTGGCGGCCTTCTTGGAAATGTTTGTACCAGTCATAAACTCGAGCATGACTCGTGCATTCATTGCCATACACTTGCTGTAACTTTTCATAAGTCTCTTTGTATGAATCGCCAAGTTTTTGACAGAATTAATGTTCAATTTTTTCACTCATTGTAAATCTGACGAACTGCTTTTACACGATCCCAAATATCATGTGATTAAAAAAAGTACAGGTGTGCTGCAACCGCGCAACACTCTGCACATGCAGAGCATATAGCCAGGTCATTACATTCTTAATAGCATCGTGGTGCGATGCATTGTTATATAGCTACACAACAAGTCTCGATACTTTTTGATCGCGCCTCATATCCTTCTTTGTAGCTTCATTGTATGTCCCCTTGTCTTTGGACTTTTTGAAGGAGTAAACAACTGTTTCATGTTTACTCATTTCACTCCACTCATTATTTTATAAACCTCTAACATATCTCCCCTCAGCCATCTCTTCTCCAAGCAGAAATCCCTAACCTTTTAAGCTTTTCCTAATCTTTCCATCCCATTTATCATTTTGGTTATCCTTTTCTGTAATTTTTACAATTCTGCTATATCTTTTAGATGCGGCAGCCGGAAATGCATTCAGTATTCAGACCACACCATGGAGCACTACAGAAGCATTATGATATCTTTTGTTTTATTCTCATTTCCTTTCCTTTCCTTATGATTACTACCATTCTATTTGCTTTCTTGGTTGTCACTGCACACTGAGCAGAGGATTTCAACATACTATCCATGATGACACCTAAATTCTTTCCTGGGGGAGGTGACTCCCATACATGGAGCCTTGCATTGTGTAGCTATAGTTTGGGGTTGTTGCACTTGTCCATATTAAATTTTGTCAGCCATTTGTATGTCCAGTCTCCGAATTTCTCAATGCCCTCTTGCTATTTCTCATACACCTCTTGTGATATAACTACTATGAATAATTTTGTATCGTCCGCAAATGTGTTCACCACAATCGTTCCTATTTCTGGGTCATGTACTATATAAATATGTTAAAAAGCAGTGAGTCCAGTTCACTTCACTATTCACCTTTGTCCATTGTGAAAATTGACCATTTAGTCTGTTTAGTCCATAGGTTTGAAGTTGTGGTGACACAAAAAGACTAAGAATATGTGTAGGTTCCTTGAAATTCGGAAACTGGTGGATATCTTTAATGTTTATTTGTAATGATAACTTTTCTTTGCTCCTGGAAAAACACCATTGTTATGTTCTTCTTAGCCTACAGTTTATGCAATTAATAAAAATACTTGGACTCAAAAAGCAAACTCTTCATGCATTTGCTTCGTTTCAATGGCACATGGCATTTGTTAATGAAAGCACTAGAGGAGGAGTTTCCAATCGATCTGTACCATTCACTGGCATGAAGAGCCAATTATAAAAGTCTGATACTTTGTAATTGAGTTAAACTCTGAAACTCCTGAAATAATGTGGTGTTCATCTCTGTTAGATATGTGAAGGCACATTTTACAAAGGATGTCTACGTGCAAGCTAGGGCGTCCAAGCTAGAACGTTGGAAAATAAAAGCAGGCATGTCCAAGTTCAGGCATGATTTCACAAGTGTGGCGACATCTGCATAGACATCCCCAGAATAGTATTTCAGAATGGGGACATCTAATAACTTAATGGTTAGAATAATGGGCTAGGACCAAGACAGTCAGAGTTCAAATCCCAGTGCCACTCCTTGTGATCTTAGGTTAGTCACTTAACTCTCCATCTTTTCTACACCCTTTGGATGTTTTATACCCAAAACAAGCACTTTCCCGATACCTATTTGTGCCCGGGGCAGGTCTAAATTCTGATGAGATAGCAGATATCTCTAACAGTTCTGAAATCAAGTGGGGAGGTCTAAGTCCATTGCACCTTCTCAGACATGCCTCAACCATGCCCCACACCAGAGATATCTTTAAAAGCCATTTGTAAAATGGCAACAGGGACGTCTGAGTGATTTGGACATCGGCATGCATGTTTTGGGCATCCAAATTGTGTCTAAGGCTTTTAAAATTATCCCCACAGTATAAACCAGAATATAACTCACTTTATTGAAATCCATCTTTACTGAGATCTCAAATAATTTGGTCTTCTAGAACTCCTTTAAAGAATGTCCTATCCATAACTAAGGATCCCTTTTACTAGACATTTAGCACGTGTTATCTGCTGCTTAGTCCATTTTATTTCTCTGGGCTCTGTGGCAGATAGCATGTGCTAAGTGTTAGTAAAAGGGGCCCTAGATTTCACAGTTTGCTTATAATTGTGTTTTATTAAGTCGCTAGTGCACTATAGGGCACGTTTTCTAAAGAGTGTGCCTGAAGCAAGCGGTGAAGCTGCAAAATTAGCGCAGAGGCATCTATCTCCTTGCCATTAGTGTGGTGCAAGCGCATGGCACCACACTAACTGGCACGTGGGGTCACTTAGTGCCACCCATTGAGGTATCATTAAGGGCAGCCACACTAAACAGCAGCAGTCAGAATTTGTGCATGCCCAAAATGCCCATGCTAACTGTGATGTGCCATCAATGCCCACATTCCACCCCTAACCCGCCATTTCTTGCCCAGTTGTGCACTAATCAGTTAGCATGTGATTTTTAGCACAGGAGTCCACGCTAATTGTTGGCACAGCACACTTTCCGCATGATAAACTCTATGCCAACTAGCATACTTTAGTGAACATAAGTGGTTTTTTAAAATTTTATATTTATGCAAATTTTACAACTTACAAGCCAACAACAACTTGACCATGAAATGTGGGTGTCTATTAACAAAAAGATATATCAGGAAAAATGTAAACATGCAAACAAAAGGAAATATACCAACGAATACCCATCCCCTAGTCCACAAATAGGAGATCCAAGATGGATATTTTAAACACAAACATGTGCAATCATTCAAGAGGAAAACTGAAACAGGCACAACCTGCCTCACTCAATGACCCATGTAGGAGAGTCAGAGTTCCCCTCACATAGAGATTTGCGGGCATATAAAAAGGAGATCAATTGAGAAGGAAAATTAAAAAAAATATACAATTGCCCTTGGAATTTCACAAGACATTTACAAGGATATTTCAAGAAAAATCCACCCCCCCCCCAAGCTGCAACACCCGTGGACGCAGAATCAGGAATTCCTACCTGCGCCTACGATCTGTGGGCATAAATAGGAGAAGGCCAGTAATTGTAACCCGGCAAGCATCAGGCTGCACCTGGGAAGAAGAGTGCTACGATCGTGACGCAGATCCCTCCTGTCTCCCCACAGGAGATCGGATTTCTGAGGGCAGACAGGGGAGGAAGGCTGGCAGTCGCAGCCACATGGACCTTGGCTGGCCCAGGGGCAGAGCTTGGCCTGTCCATGGAACACGGCGTCCCCATGTCTCTGTGCTGCACTGCTGAAAACTGCTTGCCTGACTGACGCTGGTCAAAGAAAACTAATAATTTCTCAGTCAAAACTAGTAATTTAAAGGAGTAAAGAAGAATATTTTCTTCTTCAAAGAAAATTTGAGATGTACGCTGAACTTGATGGCTGAGGGAATCAGGTTGGCAGCTGTTGCTGTTTTTGATTCTGAGGAACAGTGAGTAAGTGACAAAAGAGGAACATAAAAAAGGAACATTATTTTAACTCTGAATCAAAACCTTAATTATTTAGGGAGGATTTTTGGTTAAGTTTAGTGTGTGTGTGTGGTGTGAATATAGAGGGTGGGTTAGATAAGGAATATCAATTATTCTTTTATTAGTTAGGGATCAAGTGTAATTCTTAAAAGTCCTGCTAGCTCTGACAGATCAGAGAATAGTAATACATCCCAACGAATAGGAAAGTTAGACTCTCTTATTGAGTTTGTAAAGTGTAAATAGTAGATACAGACCGGATCATATCTAGAATTTCCTGAGAAGGGCCATAGCTGAGAACCATTACCAGTTCTAGAATCAGGGCCAGGATATCATGGGCCCCTTTGCAAAAGCATCAAGAAGATAAGTAGCTCACAACACAACACGAACACACCTAGAAAACATTTTTGTTTTTATTGTATTGAGGTGCACTCATTTATTTATTTATTTTTTAGTATTGAATGTATAAAGTGAGCTTTCACAACTTGCTGGGCTGTCATAGCTTGAAATTCTTTGCTAGAGTGTTTCCTGTAAATGAAGAGAAACACAAAAAATAGTGAGGAAAAGGAAAAGAAAGCTTCATAAGAGAGAAAAAGTTTTGAAAACATTATTGTGGTTTTCTGTGAGTTGTAAGTATTAAAATGTGTTTTTGAGAAAAGGTGAATTGGAAAGGTTATTCTTACCTATATTTGAGCTTACCTGAAAAAGGGAATAAGAACACAAGAGTTATTGTTAAAAGTGAAAAATATCTTGAAATAGACTTATTAGTGATATTTCAATTATTCTTGTGTGGCAGCATCTCATACACTGTACTTATAGTAATTATTTGCTGTTATTGGCCATTTTTAAGTAGCCATATTTCAATGGAATATTTATTTAGCTTAACATCTTGTGCAATAAATATTTTAATTCAAGTGTCTGATAAGAATTTATTTAAAGAAAATTCAAAATGTACCTGCTTAACATCTACACTTGTGACAGCTTGGTGGTTTGCAGGAATCGTTTTTAGTTTATTTTATTACTCCTAGCTTTGGTCCCAAAGGAAGGAGCTGGTGGAAGCATTTTGTTTTCACTAATAGTAACCGAGGTATCCGGATGCCCGACCCGGGCCGAGCCCCCCTTCCCCCACCCCCCCCCCTTCAACCCACAGAACCTCCCCACCCCGACAAAGCACACAGACTCCAGGTATTGGTGCAAACTATGCTTGGTCGCAGCTTTAATAATTAACAATAAGAACACCGGCCCAACATGGGCCAACTCAGTAATCAGAACAATGCAGAATACCACACCCCCCTCCACCCCTCCTCCGGATGGTGTCTCCCCCACCAGCCATAGTAGCAAAGTGGGAGCACCATCCAACCCCCCCCCCCCGTATCCCCCTTGGCGCCAGCCTCGCCGTATTAGCAAAGGCTGGCTGAAGGGTTGCCTATTTCAGGGTAGAGACCCCAGCCGGGACGTCTTTCCCCAACATGAAGAGCCGAGCCGCTCACCTGGGAAGCGGCATAAAGCTGAAATGAGCCACCGGGTCGACGAGCACCAGCTCGCCACCCCGCTCACCTTCCCTGAACACGCCCCCCCACCCCCAGCTGCAACAGACACACGCCCCCCCAACCCTGCCAAAGCAAGGGAGGGAGGGCGGGAACCTTCTCGCAGGCACGAGCAAGGAGGAAGAGGGAGATCGCCAGCCGGCGATCCCTCCTTGCTCGAGCAGGCCACGCCCCCACGACCACCTATGCGGACCAATCCGCAATCGCCACGGGGAGGACATGAGGGGGCCCGCAGGCACGCAAGCCTGCCCGTGTCCCCCCCCCCTCCCCCCGGCCCACTGCCGAGAAGAGGGCTGCCACGTGGTCGGGCCCCGGGAACCCGGTTACCCGGCCGGCCGCGGGACCGGGGCCCGTCGGCTCAGCCCATCATTCTCTGTGAAGTGAAAGTCTGAGGTAACATCATTTATCTTTGGCCATAACTACTTCAATGAAGGCACAAAGCGGAGTTAAGTAAGGCTAGCACTACTCAGAAGAGGCTATATATGTAATGCTTGTGAAGACAGATTCAGCTTAATGGAATAAATCTGTAAATGAGCATAGAAGGCATAATGAACTGTAGAAGTAACCTGCTATTCAAAAGATAATTGAGAATCAAAGATAACATCTAAATGAGATAAAGATTCACCCTAAGACATAGGGGTTTCAAGAATACATAGACCAACATAGAGTGGAGTTGTTCATTCAGAGATCCAAAGAGTCTTCGATTTATTAGGATTGAGTTTTAGACAATGAGAGGAGAGTCGTGAAGTAGAGGTCAATATATGCATTAAAAGCAAAGAGAGATCAGGAGTAAGCAAAGAGGTGTAAAAGACCAACAGAATATTATCTGCATTGTAACAACTTTTGTAACTGTGATCTTGAATGAGAGTAGTGAGACGAGATAAAAATATATTAAAGAGAGGAGAAAAAATAGAACCTTGAAAAAAAACCAGAGTAGGGACAGAGAAGCTGAGTAAGAATCATGACTACTAAGTACACTAAACATACGGTCTTTGAAGAATGAAGCAAACTAATTCAAAACTTGGTCTTTCATGTCAATATCTAACAAATGATAAAAAAGGGAAATGATTGATATCAAAAGCAGAAGAAAAATCCCCCCAAAACCGCAATCAAAGTGGCATGATGTGAGTCCAAGAAATTATATAATTCACTAACCAGAGCTGTAATGGCTGTTTCGGAACTGTGACTATTCCAGGGCTCTGACTAGGGTGGAAATAGTAGCCTTATCAGTGAAAGTGGATAAATGAGCATAGACTTTTCAATTAGCTTGGAAAGAAACAGCAGATTTGAGACAAGGTGATAGCTAGCTAGAGAAGAAGAATCCAAATTACCTGTCTTTAGAATGGGACATAAAATGACCTGTTTCAGTGAAGGAGGAACTTAATCAGTAGCCAGATTATGATTAACAATAGAGCAAAGAATCAAGAGGATTTTGAGATTTGGGCACTTAAGCCAAGTAGGCAACAGAGCGTCAAAGGGGCAAGGGGTGCTTTCTCAAAA
Source organism: Ichthyophis bannanicus (assembly GCA_033557465.1). Classification (NCBI taxonomy): domain Eukaryota; kingdom Metazoa; phylum Chordata; class Amphibia; order Gymnophiona; family Ichthyophiidae; genus Ichthyophis; species Ichthyophis bannanicus. The sequence continues at coordinate 359,620,331 of CM066035.1, forward strand.
GCAAAAACTGAGAACTGATTAAATGACCAGTTACTAGTACTGACAATTAGTGCAGAAGAAGAACTGGAGAATAAAGAAGGATAAGGAGAATGAAGGTCTGAGATTGTCGTAGTAGGAAAAGAAATACTTTATGGATAATTTCAGCCTTAGAAATAAAATATTTAGTCAAGTTACCATAAAAAGGTGAATCAGGTTGAGGACAAGGCAGATTTGGGACCGTGCAAGGAAAGAAATCAAGATAGAAACCATAGAGATTTTGAGATTATTGGTACTATCCTCAATAATGGTGGCCTGCTTAACTTGACAACTATAAGAGTAGTAACATTACCTAAATTGATTCTAGATTTGTGCTAGGTTCGTTCTGCCTTCCTAGCTTGTCCTTTGAGGATGCAAAGGCCCATTTGGTACCAAGGATGGTGATGCTTAGAGAAAAAATGAACAGGACATTGGAAAACCATTGTATTGTAACAATTAGAGTGTGTTTCATTTCAAGAATCTATTCAAGCAGACAACAAAGAAAACTCTGGAAGGTTAGGAAGAAATGAAGAAGATAAGGAAGGGAGAGAACCCAAAGAGCTCAAAGTAGAAAGAAAGCGAGCTATCCCAGAAAAGAGAATAGAATGGACTATAGAAAAGCTGCCCACCATAGGTACAGAGGAAAAAAATCGGGCCCAATATTCAAAAGATTTCTGCTCCTAACTTTGAGAGTTATTCTTTTAAACTGGCCTCTTTGAAAATTTACTAGGGCTGAGTGCCTAAATTATTTCCTTACAATTTCACTAAAAACCTAAATTTAGGTGCATAAAAAGTGGGCAGCAATGGAGCAGATTTAGGGCAGGGAAAATAGTTTCAGCATTAGACATCTAATTTAGGCTCATAAGTCCAGATAAATGAAAAGCAGGCCTAAATTTAGGAACATAGGGCCTAATATTGAGGTGGGCAGCTATGTGCCATAGCGGTGCATAGCCTGCCCGCCAACACCCCTAACCCAGATATTCACTTCCATGCGGGCGGAAGTGAATATCTGGGTTAGCCCAGATGCCCTGGCAGCCACAGAGACTACATGAGTAGCAGCAATTTGGGAGTCTAACTTAGGTGCCTAAATTTAGGAGCATAGTTTATTTTATAAATATCAGACCCATTAAATCTAAAGTGCGCCATGCAATATAAGTGGGAACGACAACAAACAGATGAAGTCCTAGATTGTTCTTTATTTTATGTCCAATCAAGTGTGTTCTCTGTGTTCCTTTTCTATTAACCTGTTTAAACTCAGCCTGCTGAAAAGAGAGGAGAAAGATGAACGTGCAATGGAGAAGGACAGTAAAAGGTGATCTGATGATAAAAGATGGTGAGATTTAAAAAAAAAAAAAAAAAAAGGTGGCACGGGAGAAGGAAGTGGAGGGGGAAGGTGGGTGAAGATTGAGAAGGTTGTAAGGATACAGACAAGAGAGAGGACATAAGGGGGAGACAGGATAGAGGAATGTACCAGGAGCATAAATAGAAATACAAGGGAGATGGTGAGAACAGAGAAAGAAGGGGATATGATAAGATGGAGAGTAGGGAAGGTATGATAAACATAATCAATGTTTCTCACTTGTTGCATTTATGGCTGTATCATAGTTACCAATAGTGAAAGTAGTTCTTACTGAAAAAGATAAGTTTTGCCAGGTCATTACCTGTATTTTTGGAAGGAATCAAAGGTTAAAGGTAAGTTAAGCCCTTTTAAAATCCTTGAGCTAGGTTAAAAAGTGTACCCAATGCTTTAGTCTTATCATTAGGAGAGAGGGCCACATTGATGGAAATAATAATGAAGAATAGCTCTAGCAAACATACAAGTCCTTATTGGTAATATTCAAAACATCTGATACTCCATGAATATGAATAGCACCATTTTTTGCTTCTCTCTGGAGAAACTATGTGCTAGAGTTACTTATATGTGCTACTGTTTTAGCATTCATTATCATATGTTATTCTACCACAGGCCCCATTTTATTCAATGGGACCTGGTTACTAGTAGTGCACATTAAAGGCATTCATGCATGCTAACACACAGGACCGTAGCTAGACCTGTGCGAGCGGTGCGGCCGCACAGGGCACAAAGGCTTAAGTGGTGCATTTCAGCTGTCTGCCGTTGCCTGCCGCCACCACTTTTTCTTCACTCAGCGGTGGCAGGCAATGGCAGACAGCTGAAATGCGCCCCTTAAGCCTTCTCGCGGCACGCTAAGCAGGTCTGGTCTCTCCCTTCTCTGACGCAATGCCAGAGAAGAGAGGGACAGATCTGCTTAACATGCCGGCAACTTGCACATCGGGTGTGCCTCTTCACTCCCGCCGCCATCCAGATATTTGAGCAGGTAAAACTATAAGTCACACACATTTAGTCAACATGAGGAGGTCAGTCAGAGATTTCTGATGTGGGTTTTTCCATTGAATTTAGATAGTGTTATATTCAATGCTAATGTGCTAACATTACCTTTGCAAGTCTGGCTGTACCAACTGTGAGCTATATCTACACACTCAAATTTTGAGCAGAATATTCAGCTACAAAATTAACCAGTTGAATGTAGCTGAATAGCTGGATAAATATGCATTCATCCTCTCAAATGGCATTCATCCTCTCAAAGGAAGCTTAGAGATAGATGGAGGAATATGACAGGCACAAATAGATAAACTGGTTGGATCAAGTGGTCCTTCTCTGATAACATCTGCTGCATTTCTATATAGAAAGACACAAATGCCATTCAGTGCATATGGTCAAAATAATACAGTGTTCTTCTTGAGAGAGGCATTCATTGTGTAGAGGTTCATATAAAATGTATATTATGGAGATCTACATGGACATTAAACAAAAATTAGAATGCAAATTTAATACAAGAATGCTAAATTAATTGAACATCAGTAAATCTTAAGATATGAATGCCTCAACATCTCTAATGGAGCAGATGGCATGCCATCTTAAAGGTTTTTTGTTGATCTCGAAATGATGGAAAATAATAGTCAAGGTTATTTCGGTGGAAATCGTATCAGAGCCTACCAAAGACTCCAGTTCTCCACTATAAAAATATTGTGAAAGTTAAGAAAAAATACTATCTTATAGCTGTAGCATCTAGTTGATGATTAGATATTGTTCATTTAAAAGATTTAAAAATTATGAGCAGTTATTATATACAGAGAGTGAATAAATCATATCATGCATTCAACTACTCATATAAAGTATTACTGTGGTGTGGAGCCTTTCAAAATACTATTTTCTACAGCTCAGACTTTGCATTTGAGATTTCTAAGATAAGCAATGCTCCTTTTCTGCATGAATAATATTTGATACTAGTTGAATGGGGTATATTAAAAAATATTTATGAGGTTTGCAGATCTGCACACCGCTTAAATGCTGCTGAGAGGAATATTGTCACTAACCCTGTTGGTGTCACCAAATATCTCCTCTTAACCAGGTTATAATGCCCCAGAGCTATCCGGATAGTGCTGGTGTGTTTGGGGGGGACAGAACAGGGGCATAACTGTTGACTACCCTGTCAGTGACTATTTTCAGTCACTAACTAGATAGTCAATTTGCATTAAGTTTGGACAGGTGAAAGGTGCTGAATATCCTGTAACCGGGTAACTCATACATAGGGAGCCTCTCAACCCATCCCCCCTTTCCCCTTCGCACATCTGTCCCCTTTTAAAGACTCAACAACACAAGAATTTGGAAAAAAAACAACTGGTTGAAGTTTTATTTCAGTTTATGTAACAAACACTAAAGAACCTGACCCCAAGCAATTTGTGTTATAAAGTTAGCAACAACCCCCCTCTCCTGCCCCCACCAGATAAAGTTTACCACCAACCTTATTATTAGCAAGGTGGAACAATATGCCCCATCGCTGCAACCCCAGTCCACTGCCCTGCTGCCGGCCTCACCATATTACTAGCAGAGGCTAGGTCCCTTAAGTGACGTCCCCCGAGACCAGACATTCACCTGTCCCTTGAACTTTTGAGCTGAGATCATCTGATCCCAGCCCAAAAGCCTAAAGCCTAAACAGACCCCTGGTTACCAAAATTGGCTCTGGTAACTGCCACCAGCGTAGGGCAGGTAAGACCTGTGCCTGTGCTGACCATATGTGGACACCTTACATCACAGATTCCAAGACCTCCTACCAATTATTAATTAGTAATTCCTACCGAACCGGAGATAAGTGAACTCCAGTCAAGTCATAAAGTACTACTGCTACCTGTCATTTATATAGCACTACAATGCACGCGCAGCGCTGTACAGACATATGAAAAGACGGTCTCTGTTCATCAGAGTTTACAGTCTAGTCAAGACAGACAACACAACAGCTGAGGACAAGGACACATCTAGGGGAGTGGCAAGGAAACACATAGGAGACCAAGTGGATCAGGGTCCATAGGCAGATTCAAAGAGGTGAGTTTCCCCCTTGATTTGAAAAGGGCCAGAGACAAAGCCAGATGCACAGACTCGGGTAGTTTGTTCCAGGTGTAAGGAGCAGCAAGGTGGAAGGATTGAAGTCTAGAGATGACAGTAGAAGAGAAGGCCACAAAAGAAGAGATCTGCCAGAAGAGCGGAGCACCCGAGGAGGGATGTAGGGAGAGATAAGAGAGGAAAGGTAGTGAGGAACAGCTGAATGAAGGCACATAGGTCAGTAGGGGAAGTTTGAACTGGATATGGAAGCGGATAGGGAGCCAGCGAAGCAACCTGAGAAAGGAGGTTATATGAGCATGTAGAGACTGACGGAAGATTAGCCATGCAGTCAGAACACTCCACAGCCACTCAATGGTGCCTAATCTGAAATCTCCCCTCTCCAACACCCAGTGCCCAATCTGGCAGTTAATCTTTATCAACCCCTGAGACCATCTTCAATGCTCCTTGTAAGAAGACCTTGGAATGATGTCCAATCAACAAAGCACAACACCAGGAAACAACAAGAGCAAGGTTTCAAAGTCTCTCTTGGCTGCCCTGATCAGCTGTTTGCACATCCAGGAGGATAAATAATTTCCACTCAGATGAGGAATGATCCCAGTTGGACGTCTCTGCACACATGTATGATGCTGCAACAGGTGCAAGAGCTGGCAGGTGAGGATCATAAGGCTGCGACGCTGCTGGCTGTCCAGCCTGGAACATGAAGGAATGTCCCACCAACTATCAGAGCTGTGAATACTGAAACAAATCTATAAAGATAGAACATCACTAATATGCTGCCCAACTCATCATCGTTTTATGCACCCTTACAAATGGATATACCCGGCAAAGACCCCAGATTGATATCTGCCAATCCGCTGAATCATTGGGTTATTCAAGCCTTCTGCAGCAGCACTAGTTGCTGCACCGATACAGAATGAATGGGATGCAAACAGATGAACATCACATCCCAAGTGCTTCAAGGCCTTCCACAGAACAGCTGTAAAGTGAAATGAATGAAAGGCAGAGCATTAGTGTGAATAAACAGCAGCCACCCAATTGCCGGCCTCGCGGCCAAGTAGCTATGAAGATTCTTCGCAAGTCACGTGACCAAACCATCAATCCTATTCAGCACCACCCATGCCCCTTTTCCCAACTGAGCTGTCTTTGACTTGGGAATCAAAATCCTTAACTGGGCACCCCTCACTTGAACATGCTTGAGCAGCATGCCAGAACCAGAGTGGGACCAAGCGGAGTCAGCTACCAGTTCGCTGAACCTGAAGGCCTCAAAAAATGCCAAACAAAAAATTGCCTGAAAGGGCCTCCTCAAATCTGGATAAACCAAAGCCAGAAGCCCCCTTTCACAACCTGATCAAAAGGTCGAGATCGGCCGCCTGAACTCATGAAGCGTTGGGGTAGCCCACCATTGCATCAAAAACCCCACCAAATGATTTACCCAACCTGCTGCCTTTGCAAAAAAGGAAAACCCTGTCAGAAAAGAACAAACCAGCTGCCTTAGATACACCATCACTCTTAGAAGTGACAATAAAATGACCAAGAAACTCCTCGAGGACCCTAACACCACGTCACCCTCTGGATCCCAAAAATTCTGCAATCTTACAAAAAAACCTGTTATGAAGACCACATGGCATGAGAAAAAGACCTTTGCAATAGAGCCATTATTCCTTGAGACCAAGCTGCCATAAGTGATCTGGAACTGCTCAACCCTCTGCCTCCACTCCCGGAGCCAACGTCTGAAATAGGCACCAATTGAAGCGGCAAAGAAAGTTAGCAATACAATTAACACAGCCTGGTACATACTTTTCCCTCACAGTCACATTCAGGTGCAAGCAGGACAGCCAAAAGGTGTGGATTAAACAGCTACCCTTAAACTGCACGGGGATGACAGTTAATGACCTCCACAACTGTTGCATTATCACACTAGAAGATAATATAATGATCCCAAAGACAGTCTGATCATAACACCAAGGTCACCATGATAGGAAACAGCTCCAAAAATATGATATTGCGAGTTAGACCTAAGCGTGCCAGGTAATTGGCCACAACTCTGAACACCAGGATCTTTGGAAATATACACCTCAAGCCGCATCAGAAAATAACTACAAGTCCACATTAGAGACCGCATCCAGCTGTAAGACATAGGTTCCTTTAAATATGGCCAAGAAGAAATCCCAAACATTCAGATCCTCCCATATCCCTTTAGACTCCCTGATGTGATGCTGAGATTTAGAAATCCCAGACATGGCATGAGTCAAGTGTCTGATGAAAGTACGACCCCAAAAGGGACTACATTTCCTTCAAGGTGACCTTGCTGGCAGACCCCTTGGAAGCAACCAAGGCCCACAACTTTGCCACTTTATTAGCTGGTAAGTGGGCCACCATAGCAACAGTATCAAGCTCAATACCCAAAAAAGTCAATCTCGTCATCGGACCCTTAGTTTTGTCCGATGCCAACGAAATGCCAAACTCCTGAGCCAAAGAGATAAATGAGTCTAGCAGCTGACCACAAGTCCCTCTCTGATTAGGTCTTACAAATACAAAATCATCCAGATAATGCAGAACTTTGGGCAAACCAGAACTCTGAATAACCACCCAAAAAACTGCTGAACATCTCAAAATAGGCACAGAAAATTGATCTACCCATAGGCATGCATTTGTCAAAATAAGACATTCTCAAAGGTGAAACCAAGCAGATGAAAAGCCAATGGGTACACAGAGGGCAACCGGAAAAAGGCAGACTCAATATCCACCTCTGCCAAAAAGGCCCTTTGACCACATTGACGTATGAGGGATGCTGCACAGAGGTGTACTGGACAGAGCACAGTTCCATTGGAAGAGTGTCATTCACTGAATTACCAGGGGGGCATGGAAAATTATGGATAAGGCAAAGGTTTCCCAGTTCCTTCTTGGGGACCACTCCCAATGTAGAAACCACAAAAAAGAGAAAGGGTCATTCCCAAAATGGACCTTCAATCTGACCCAGCTCCCACTCCACTTCCAGCTTGACTCGATCTGTCTCAGCAAAACTCTGTACCGATGGGGCATTCCTCACCAAATTACTGACCGCCGCCTCCTGAAAAGGAATCAAAAAACAAAACTCGATTCCCTTATCTAAAACCACACCCGCCTCCTGTAACGGGCCAACCACAGACACATGGCTTCCACATGAATATAGGGGTAGTGGTCCTCTGAAAAGAAATGGGCCTACTTACTGGAAGGAGGAGCTCCCATGTCCTCTTTATGACTGAACTTTGTGGCAGGATCCCCCCCCCCCAACATGCATACATACAGAGCATGCATGCTGGAACTTGCAAACAGGGAACAGGCGCAATGATTTATTGAACCGCCAACAAATGTTGTTCCCGACTCCTCTGCCCTTCGCCTGTTTGGATCCTCTAGCTCAAGAGCAAAAGGATGACACCCAGCAAGCAATGTTCCCTCTAATTTTCTGTAGGCTGTGTGCGCATAAAATATCAGCTGTGTTCAGCTTTTGAAGGAAGGTTAAATTTTTGTGCGCCACATAACGACACTCTGAGTTATATATTTTAAAATTTGACTACACGTCAGAATACAGTATGTACACCACATTGATTTTAATCAAATTAAATGAAAATAGACGATTACTAAATGAAGCGGGAAATTTCTAGTAATTACAATCATAACTTTTAAATTTTAAGACGTCTGTGTTTTCTATCAGAATCAGAGATGTAATTTTTGTGCACTCTGTTGTAAAGTATGTGCGCTCTCTCGGCGAGGTGTGTGCGTGCGCACAGCTTAGAGGGAACAGTGCCAGCAAGTATAATTGCTGTGCCCCTATTTGCAATCCCACTACCCAAAGGTCCCAGCCTAACTAACATCTGAGTCAGCAAAAGACTGATATCCTGTGTCCCTCAGGACATGTGCTTATTCTCCTCCATCTTATCACAGAATTTCTCATCATAATTAAGTCAAGCCCAGCCCTTATGGGTCTGGAAGGCTTCAAGAATGGAATCTGCATAAGCTAGGAGGAGACCATACTGTCCCAGCAAATAATGCCCCCAAACACTCTCCAGGTGCAAAAATACCCTAGTCCAATTTACCACATTCGGTGACACCTTCTTGAGCCGCCCATTCTTCTCGTCCTTATGTTTTTTTCTTGCTATCACCAGTCTTGTTTCTACCCTCAAGTAAACAGAAAATGTCTATGTACTTGTGCTTCTGAATTTTGTGCCACAGCAATTGAGGAACTCTTGCTGAAAGCTCAGTGAAAGCTACCAATGCAGATGTCTCAGAACTGGAAGCTTCTACATTCACACCCACCTCCACACCTTGAATCTCATGCTCATCGAAAGACAAACTCAAGGAGGAGGGAAAGAGTCAGACCCCCTCTGACATTGCTGTGACACTGCTGACTGGGTTGTTGCTCTCCCCTGTCCTATTCATGCCTGCTGACTGTTTATTTATTTAACTAGGCTTATATACTGCTTTTCTACTAGTACATTCAGGTATTATATATGCGAGGTGTGACAAAAAAGAAATGAGACTGTCCCATAAATGTTTTATTACAAAATCTACAGAGCAATTACGCATTGTCCCCTTCAAAGTAATTCCTCCTAGAGTTAATGCACTTCTGCATTTGCTTCTGCCACGCACGGAAGCACTCTGTAAAATCCTTCTCCTTGAGGTCCCTCAGCTCCCTCGTCACAGTGGCCTTGATCTCTTCTACAGAGGCAAGATGAGTTCCTTTGAGCACAGTCTTCAGCCTAGGGAAGAGCCAGAAGTCACACGGTGCAAGATCTGGGGAATAAGGAGGGTGGTCAAGAGCTGTGATCTGTTTGTTGGCCAAGAACTGCCTCGCACTGAGTGCGGTGTGTGCGGGCGCGTGTTGTGGTGGAGCAGCCATGACTTGTCTCTTCACAGAGCCCAGCTGCTAGACTCGGCACGAGCCTGGTCATGGAGGCAATTGAGGACCTGCTGGTAGAAGTGCTGGTTGACTGTCTGACCCTCAGGCACAAGCTCATGATGGACCACTCCCTTCTGGTCAAAGAATGCGATCAGAATGACCTTGATCCTTGATTTGGACATGCACGCCTTCTTGGGTCTGGGTGACAGTCGAGTCTTCCACTGCAGGTTCTGTCCTCTTGTTTTCAGGGTCGTACTGGAAGACCCAAGTCTCATCTCCTGTGATGACTCGGCCAATGAACTCTGGATCTTCTCTGATCTTCTCTAGCAAGTCTCGACAAACATTGACCCGGTGCTCCTTCTGGTCATCTGATAAAAAGCCTGGGCACCATCTTGGCACACACCTTCCACATCCCCAAGATGGTCTGCACTGACTCCCTATAAAGGCTGAGCTCCTCAGCTGTTATCTGCACCATCAATCTGCTATCACTCAGCACCAGCTGGTTCATTCTGTCAGTGTTCTCAGCCGTCTTTGTCATGGAAGGCCATCCTGACTTGGGCTCATCCTCCACCTCCTCGCGGCCAGTCTTGAAGCGTTTGTGCCACTCGAAGACTCGCAGCCTTGACATTGCATCTTCTGCATACGTCTTTTGGAGAAGTTGTGCCCTTCTCCAACTTAACCAGAAATTTCAAGTTGATTTTTTGCTCCATATTTCTGCCACATCCAGTTGCATGACAAAGCGATGGAGCAGTGTGCTACAAAAAAAAAACCTGAAAAAAGAAAAACAGAGAGAGAGAGAGATAAAAAATATTATAGCAGAATAGTGGCGAGATGTTGCACAAAACAGTGACATAAGTGGTTAGCCAATTGGCATTGAGTCATGGGTGTGGCTGACACAGTCTAGTTTCTTTTTTGTTACACCTTATATATTTTTGCCTTGTCCCTGAAGGTCTCACAGTCTGTTTTTGTACCTGAGGCAACAAAGAGGTAAGTGGCTTGCCCAAGGCCACAAGGAGCACCTGTTGGGCTAGAAACCCCAGTCCTTCTGGCCCAAGGTTGCTGTCCTCTAGGGGGATTTGAATCCTTGGCTCTCTGGCTTGAGGCAACTTTCCCCAACTACTAGGCCATTCCTCCCTCCTGTTGTGCCTTGCCTTATATGCAATCCCACCAAAATATTGCTGTTCACTGGGGTTACCGTCCTGTTCTGAGGAGAGGACCAGACTGGCATTGTGAGGTAAGATATCTGGTTCTTTGTGCCCCGGCCGCTTTACCAACCTCAACTGGTGTGCTAACAGCACATAATTGATATGTCCCCTGAAATATCAAGGATCTCCAGGGCAAAATATAGTAAAAAATGTGATGAATGAAATATGTCAATTACAAAAACATAGGAAATTTTATTGGAAGTATGTATATTCAGTGCTATTCTTCACTTAAAGAAATCAAACACATGACAACATATATTTGCATATAACCTAATGCTGGTGCAATTACTACATCATGATAAGCAGCCCCAGCCAGGGCCAAATCTACTATTAGAGGTATTATGTGCCCGTCTAGGGTGGCAGCATTTGGAAGGGGTGGAAAGTTGCTCTCAGCCTGGCATGGAGCCTTTTTGCCTATACCCATAGTCCAGCGTTGCCGCATCCTGCCTCCTGTGATAAGAGGTTTGTGTTGAAGGGTCAGTATGTAGCAGGCCTTGAATGCAGGCCTGTGTTCAGGACCTTGTGCTGTGCTTTCATTTTGCTGCAGTCCCAACTCCAGAAGAAATGAGGCAGTGGTGATGACAGGCCAAGAAGGGGGAAGGGAAGAGAGGATGCTGGACACGGAGGGAGATAGAGCAGGGAAGAGGAGTTAAGGGGGAGGGGGCTACTATCAAGAAGAATGCAAAAAAAAAAGTAAAAATATGTAATTGATGTCTTGAAGAAGTTGAGGCTTGTGAATGTCATCATTGTCAGCAAATTGTTAAACTGTTCTGTGTCTAATTCTGTAGTTTAGACTTGGGAAAGTTATTGAAATATTTGGTATTCATTCTAAAGATTTTTATTTGGTGTTTTGATGGTACTCCTTCTTGAGAATAATTCATCCTGGAAAGACATTTCCATTGAAATAAATAGATAAACTCATAGCATCTTTTCCCATCTGCTATAGCAAAGCTTGGTGGTTTTAGCCAACTCTTGCTTGTTACAATTACAATACAGAATGTGTAATTGTTTCCTGTGATATAAAGATTAGTAAAGCACCACTAATAGATTCTAGAATGCCCTGCCTTTAATTTCACATTGGGCTACATATTTTCACATCCTGAAAGACCTGAAGTCAATGAAAATCTTATTATGTGATCCAAGTCAGTGTACAGTGAAAGTAGTGGTAGCCATTAGCTGTACCTTCCAGCTGTTAGAAGTACTTGACCTTTGTTATGATACTTCATGGTGTACGGCATATACAATTATAATAAACTTCATAGTCTGACATATGCTTCCAATGTATTTTGTAGATGTGTGTTTGTGCTGTAGCAGGTTACCAACTCATCTGCTGCAGGTCAAATAATGAATAGATCTTGATTTACAATAACATTTTAAAATGTCTCTTAGAAAAATGAGATCTGCAGTTACTATAATATGCCTGATTGCTTGTAGCTTCAGAGGACTTGGCGTCAGATAATTCTGTTAACGATTTCAGTTCTTTATGCCTATTTTTGATGGGACATGGGAACAATTACTTCTGAATATATTGCTGGGTTTACAGATGAGTCACGGCCATCAAGGAACTCACAAAAATACTAGCATCTGGCATAACACATGAGAATCCTAGTGCTAAAACCGGTTCTTCTTTTCTAACTCAGCACAGCCTCCTGATGCTGTCTCTCATCATAGGGAATGTATTTATTTTATCTACATCCTCCACCACGCTGCCGATCGGATGTCGGGGGTGGAAGCGGGAGCTGCTCGCCCCTCCTGCTCCCCCCACCAAGGCCCAATCGGGGCGCCACAGTCTTCACTTAAATGCTGGACCCGGCAGGTAACTGCCTTCTCTACATCCTCCACCACGCTGCCAATCAGATGTCGGGCGTGGACGCGGGAGCTGCTCGCCCCTCCTGCTCCCCCCACCAAGGCCAAATCAGGGCGCCACAGTCTCACTTAAATCCGGGGTCTCAAACACGCGGCCCACGAGAGAACTTTGTGCGGCCCGCGACAGAGAGGAAACTAAAAAAAAAAAAAACCTGGCTTCTGCTGCTGCCATGGCAGCGGCAGAATCAACTGTCCCGCGGCCCCTTCCCGTCTTCCCAGGAGAGCCTTATCAGCTCCATCAGCGGCAGCTTTCAGGGCCTCCCACAAAGAGAGAGTTTCTCTCTCGCGGCTCTGTTAAGCCTGCCAGGGCTGATGGGAATTCCCATCAGCCCCGGCAGGCTTAACAGAGCTGCGAGAAGGAAATACTCTCTTTGTGGGAGGCCCTGAAAGCTGCCGCTGATGGAGCTGATGAGGCTCTGCCGAGACTGCCAGGCAGACGGGAAGGGGCCGCAGGAAAGTTGATTCTGCTGCTGCCATGGCGGCAGCAGCAGCAGAAGCCAGGGTTTGTTTGTTTTTTCTGTTTTTTTTTTAAATTTACCTGGGCTGATGGGGGGAGGGGGGTTAGGTCAGGGTGATGGGGGGGAGGGGGGTTAGGACTGGTAATGGGGGGGCTAAGACTGAAAATGGGGTGATAGAGGGGTTAGGACTGGAAATGGGCTGAGGGGGTTAGGACTGGAAGTGGGCTGATGGTGGGGCTAGGATAGGACTGGAAATGGATGGGGGAGCTAGGACTGGAAATGGGCTGATGGTGGGGCTAGGATAGAACTGAAAATGAGCTGATGCGGGGACTAGAAGGGAGCAGATGCTGGGTGGGGCAGGAACTAGAAGGGAGCTGATGGGGGAGGATTAGAATGGAATGGGGCTCGGAGAGTGAAATGGAGAGGGAAAAAATCTTTTGTGTGGGAGGGAAGAAAAATCTTCAATTGGCCGGATATTGGGAGAGTAAGTGTGGATTGAGGATGGAGGGGTAAAATTTGAGTGGATGAAATAGGAATGAGGAAAGAGCAAAAGAAGAAAGATTAGTATGTTAAAGCAGATATAGGGAGAGAATGGAAAAAAAACTAGAAGAGAGAAGAAAGGACAAATGGACAGCAGACGATGGAGAGTTAGCAGAAGACATGAAGAAACCAGAAGAAAGTAGCTGGAGCAATTGCAACTGAAAAAAAAATGCACAAAAGGAAGAAAAATATCTCTTTATTTTGAATTTATTAACTGGAATATGTCAGCTCTGGGAAATGTGCATCATTAACGTCTGCGCTTTGTTTAGTACAAGAGGAAATTCTTTTATAGTTTTATTTCTACTGTGTTGTTGTACATTCCAAGTTTGACTTTTGGGGTTCCCAGTTTAATTATTGTCTTCCTTTTTCTAAATTGTGATTCCTTGTTTGGTGATGGTCTATGTTCTGCATGTGTAACTGAGCTGAGGTATTCTGTTTATGTAATTCCTATTTGACATTGCCACTTGTTCTCTTTCCCCAGTAGGTCATGTATTGTTATTCTCTGAAATGTATTGATTTAATATTTGCAGTGTTGCCTTTTGGTAGAATATGGTGCTTTGTGAGTCCTGGTAGTGCTGTTAGGATACGGCGGCTTTGCTATGGGTTCTAAACGGGCAATGTTTGTAGTAGTTCCTAATGTGCCTGGCGGTTGGCACTGGATTATAGTAATGTAGAAATCTTTTAGTCTTTCTTTATCCATACACTCATTAAGAGGCATGTTTACTAAAAATTAGTGTATTGTAACTTTATGCAAATATTTATGCAAATGAGGCCCCTTATACAAATGAGGCCCCGCGTCTTATGCAGCCGCGGGTTACTTTACAAGTCCTCATTTGGCCCTCAAAGCAATTTGGGTTTGAGACCCCTGACTTAAATGCTGGACCCGGCAGGTAACTGCCTTCTCTACATCCTCCACCACGCAGCCGTTCAGACATCGGGGGTGGAAGCGGGAGCTGCTTGCCCCTCCCGCTCCCCCCACCAAGTCCCAATCGGGGCACCTTTCATCCCTCGCAGATGACTGCAATCGCAGGAGAGGGTTGGATGGCGGTAGCCATCGCAGATCCTGGGTTGGTGTCGCTCATCGGGAGCGGAGCTGACCAGTCAGCGGGGTATGAACTGCCTCATGGTTGGTCCCGTTTACTGCTATATTTATTGTAGCTTGGGTGTAATGTAATTTATGTACTGTGGTTCATGTTGTCGTGTTTTCCCCATGTGATGTTTTTCCACTTTCATGTATCCTTACCTTTGTATAACTTTGTATTGTTTTGTATTGCTTTGTGACCGCTTTGATTGAAGGAAAAAGTGGGATACAAGACTTGTTAAATAAATAAATAAATAATTTTTCAGAACTTCTAGGGCCCAAGTACAGCAGCCCAAGTGTGATGGGGTTTATAGCCCATCACTACGTTTAAAGGACAACAAGAGAGAGGAAACAACATGGAGGTCCCGGGATCCAGGCCATTTCAGTATGCAGTGGAATGAGGGGACATGATCACACACAGATCTGAATATCAAATCTATGGTGGGGGTGTGAGTGAATTGAGGATCTTTGTGCGAATATCGATTTTAACAATTTCAGTGATACTTTAGAAATGGCACTGCCAAGAATGGAGTTTGCTTTCTTTATTAATATTAAGCAAGATACAAACATAGAAAACTACAAAGAGCCGATATTCAAAGCAAATAACAGAGTTAACAGACCTGCTGACGGCATTAATCGTGCTGGTTGGGATATTCAGCGGTATTAACACTGTTAGTGCCACTGAATATCCGTGAGTGCCACTTTGGGGCATTCCAGGGGCAGAGCAGAGGTGGCACTTAGGAATAATCAGCAGCGGTGATATTCAGCCACTGTCCAGTTATCCCTAAGTGGCAAAAGCTATGCACCTTAAAGACTGGCTGAATATCATCACTGCCTGTTTAGCTTCCACGCCATCTGACTGGATATGAAAAAGATAGACAGGAAGAAAATTGATGCCTTTGAATTATGGTGCTGGTGACGAATACTGTGGATATCGTGGACTGCCTGAAGGACAAACCAGTCGGTACTAGAGGAGATCAAACCTAAGCTTTCTTTAGAAGCTCAGATGACAAGACTTTGACTTTCATACTTTGGACATATCATACGAAGAGAGAGATCATTCAAGAAAGACATCATGCTTGGCAAGGTAGAAGGTCAACGCAAAAGAGGAAGGCCAGCAATGAGATGGATCGATACAATAGCAGCAGCTATGTGAGTCATTCTGTCAACAATGAGCTGCCTGACTGAAGACCAAACACAGTTTAGGACATGAGCTGACACTGACTCGACCGCACTTAACAACAACATGGCCCAGCATTGAATATATCTGGGTCTTCAGTTCAGCAGTGACAGAGCCACTTTTCTAGGGCTAGCTGCCACTGCAGAATATCCCCCCAAAGAATATATATCAATCCAAAAATAGCAAGACCACCACTGGTATAGAAAAATATAAAGAGGAGAATATTCAGTCTTAGTATTACCATCCTGAGAAACTCTCTATTGCCTCAACAATGGCAATGATGGTACATTAACCAGAGAGTTTTGCTTAGATCAAGTCACTACCACAGATAAGCCAAGCAACTAAAGAAACTCCAGGTGAGCAAATCCACTACCATTGACAACACCAGGAGATATCCATCCTAGTGAAACACTTTCTTCCATCTGGTCTCTTACAGCCAAGATCTCTCACTGATATTGTGCCTCAGAGTTGCTCAAACCTTGCATTGAGTTAATCAATCCATCCACTGAACAAATCTATAGTTCCAACTCCTCGAGCAATGCAACCAGCTCTTCATTGGAATCAGAAAACAGCAGTAGAAATGCGCCCCTTAAGTCTTCTCGCCAGCACACTAAGCAGGTCTGGTCTCTCCGGGAGGGTCCAGACCTGCTTAGTGTGCCAGGGAGTTGCACACCGGGTGCGTGTCTCTTCTCTCCCGCCCCCATAAAGTGGCTAGATGGAGGTCCAGGAGGGGGGGGGGGGTGCGCGCCCGATGTGAAACTCGCACAGGGCACTTTTCACCGTCGGTAAGGCCCTGCATGTCTGTGTGGCCCATTTTACAAATCAACATGGATAAATGCTGCCAATTTGCTACTGATATTGGTATCTTTATATAATTTCAATTTGGAGGAGGAAATAAAAAAGGGGGATTAAGGAGGATAACCCCCTTAATACTTTTTGTAACCAACCGGCTGGTATGAGCAGGTTTTCAAAACCTATATGTGTCAGGGAACGGACGTAAATCCTGACATGGACAATCTTGGTCATACATGGGCATTTCTTACATGGAATGGGGAATACACAGATTTTTGACATGCCCAGAGTATGCCCTAACCATGCCTCTGATCCCTGCTCCCTTGCAGTTTATACATACTTTGAACATCCATGTGTAAATTCAACCCTTTCTAAAAAATCACAATTTCCAAATACAGATGCTGAACTTTACATATGGAAATTTTGAATAAGGCTTCTAAAATAATTCTCTATGGTCCCGATTCTGTAAGGCAGATAGCGGGGCTGCACATCCCACCTTTGCTGTATTCTGCCTTCTGTTTCCCCTACAAGCTGTGTGCGCTGCGGGGGATGGGGGCAGCACGGGGGCAAATAGTAGGAGGAGCATGGGTGGGACCGGCATCTGGATGTACAGGGCCAATTCCAGTCATGGACCTGTATGTCCTGGGGGCACCGGGAGGATTGCCAGATTATTCCACCTTGGAGGTGGAATAAGCACTAGCCACCTTCCCCTTCCCCCCTCCCCCCAGAATAGCCTACCAGCCCCCTGGCAGCATCAGCAGTGGGCACGGTAAGTTCCTCTCGCCCAATCTGGACCCTGGCTGGCCACGTTGGAGGTCAGGCAGTAGGGTGAAGTGGGAGAGCAATGCGGTGGGCTGGCTTGGAGTTGGTGAGGACATCCCTCGGCCGACTGCCGGGGCACTCCAGGCCGTCTCCGGGCTCTATCCTGCACCCGCTGGAGCATCTTGCTCCTGCAGTGCAGAATAGGGTCCTAATGGACCCATCCTGCTTGGGGCCATCCAGATGGCCTGGACATGTCCTTTGCTGAATCGGGCTCCACATGTCTTACAAGATAGAAACACAGAGCTGGGTCCAGGAGTATACAAATGCTCTCACACAAATTTACACCTGTTCCATAGTAGGTGTCACTTTTTGGATTTATTCTGCATAAATGTTTTGTTTTTTTTAATTTAAGCATGTGCATCACAACTCTGGCTCATCACCACCTGAATTACATTGCTGAGGTTCAGGGTTGTCATGGAAAAAACTAACCCACTGGAATAACCGTCACCCTAGGAATATCTGCACACTCATTTAATAAAAGTAGGCATGCTCATTCTGTGTGTCTATTTCTTATGAGTGTACACCAACAAGATACTTTTGATTGGGAAGTTAACTGCAACTGTCTACAGGGGGGTGCTGTTTTATAGAAACTTTAACCCTTTTTATGTTTCTGTGGTTTTATTGTTAAACTCCTAGCACAGGCATAATTGTGCTGAAACGCGCCTTGTTGAGTCATTTTCATAAAAATTCTTCTTGTCATCTTTCAGAGTCCTGGTGCTTCCTCTGCTGTTTTTGCCACTTTGTTTCTTTGTGTGGGGTGTCCTTCATATTACTGCATTCAAAAGTACCAACATTAGTTAAACATACCAAGAATCTCTCATGCTGACTTTTGGGCTAAATTTTCTTCATGCATACAAAGCATTCACATGGGTTTGTTTTACTTTTACCCCTCCAAAGAACAACTGAAACATACTGAAACTAAACAGAGCATTGCTTGTCATTCTTTGAAAAGTTTTTCTTGCTGCAATTTAAACATTTATTTATTAATTTAAATTTTTAATACCGTTTTGCTACTAGTCAAAATAGTTACAAAGAACTGGGTATAAAGCAGAGAACTTTAGGTGCATCAAGGGTTACATGTAACATCATTAGGTACAAGAACTGAATAATTAAACTAACAGTTTAAAGAGTACGAACATGGCTATAATGGATTGTGTGTAGGTATTTTGGGGCATTGTATCTTAGTGGGCGTGCTTCATCTGGATTTAGATGGTTTGTGTTAGCAATGAGGGGAGGATTCAGCACTTAGTAAACAGACCCCATGGAGTTAAAAACAGTGGAGATGTCCAGCAATAACAGGATGAAGCTGCATGTGAGGACCTCTGTACCAGTTATGAGCTTGTTTAGTACAGAGGTGAGTAGGGTTTCTACACTGTGATAAGGATGCTGATGTTGGTCCAGTGGTGCATGGTGATTTATGTGGTCTGGACTTGTTTTTTCACTTGTTTTTTCAATGGTTTTCACTATGAATGGTATGCTGGCTATGGGTCTGTAGGAGACTGGGGAGCTGATGTCCAAGTTTGGTTTCTTTAAGAGTGATCTGATGGAAGCTTGCTTTAGTGAGGGTGGGATGAGATCTTCCATTAGAGAGGTCTGTAGTATTTTTGATACAAATGGTATGAGTTGTGCTTTGGTAATTTTTATCCAGGATACTGGGCAGAGATCTAGTGGAGAGGTGGTTGTGTTGACTGTGATTATTCTGTCAAGCTCTTCTGGGGACACAGTTCCAAAGGTAGACCAGGAATGTTTAGGAGAGGTATATTGATTATGGACAGGAAGAGTGAGTTTGCTGGAGTTGCTTTATTGTGCTTAGTTTGTAGATATAGTGCCATATCATGTGGATCCAGGGTGGTGTTTTGGCTTGACTGAGTGGGCACTTTTGGTTTTGTTGGTAGTATTGCAGTATGTTTTTAGGTCAGCTAGGTATATGGCTTCTAGGTGGGGTTTTTTAATTTCCTCCATTGACGTTCAAGATGACATAGGTTGCGTTTTTGCTCCCTTAGTAATGTGGAGAACCAAGGTGAATGATGCTGTTACTTTCTGATGGCTGTTCTTGCTGATGATTGGGCTGCTGAAAATATGGTAGAATTCCATTTGTTGTTTAGAGATTCGAGGTCTGCAGGGTTGAGTGTGAGATTTGATAGTGTTTTTTGTTGGAAGGCCTGGTTGTCAAATGTGTGGAATCTTCTCTCCATGGAGGTGGTGTTTTGTGTTGAGTTGGCTTTGTGTGTGTGTGGTAAAGTGAAGCTAATTAAGGTGTGGTTGGACCAGGGGATTGGTACTGATATGGAGGGTGTATAATTGGGTGAGGCCCTTAGGGCATTTGAGAGGAAAATCAGATAGAGGATTCCACCTTTCGTGTGGGTTGGTTTAGATATGAGTTGATTGTAATGTAGATCTTTCATTGCTTTTAGGAAAGCAGAGGCTTGGCTGTTAGATGTGGAGGGAAGGTTCAGGTCTCCAAGAAGAATGAAGTTTCTTTGTGTGGAGGACTGTGAGCATACTGCTTCAAGTAATGTGGATAGCTTTTTGCACGTTATGTGGAGCTCTGTATGTTAAGCAGATTATGACGTGTTTATTTGAGATTGTGAAACTGTTGAAGCTGTGTGTGGATGTTGCATCAGTGGTGTTCAATTTGAGATGCTTGTTAATGAGTATGCAAATTCCTCCTCCTCTGAATGTTTAGGGACAGTTGTGGATGGTATGTATGGTAGTGCTCCGCAGGATCAGAATCGGGTCTAGGGCCTATACGTGCAGGAGCCACGATCCCCGGCCACTGACCACAATCCCCTCAGCCCGACCTCTGATCTGGCCTTCCATGGCCAGGGTCAGGCTGTGGGGAATCCCCTGCAACCCCTCACTTTTCTGACACTGTCTGGGCCTTCTGTCCCCCGATGTCCAGGGGGACTTATTCCACCTCGGAGATGGAATAAGTCCCCAGTCCAGTTTGCTGGCCCCGGACATACAGAGCTGACCTTAGAATCAGCCCTGTACATCCGTCTATGTACATGGACCGTCTATGCCCCACCCTCGCTCTGCCTCTGGAACACCCCTCCCGCCCCCGTCTAAACCTCCCCATACAATCTTCTTGTTTGTATAGGGAGACTTTTGACGGAGATGGCAGGGGGCGAATAGTGGGGATGAATGTCCCAACGGGACATCCATCCCCACTATTCACAGGACAGAATAGACCCCATAACATCCACCTTGTTGTCCGTGATGTTGTCAGATAAAATCTGTATTTTGTTGCGGGCTGAATGACAATGTATTAATGCACAGGTGAGGGTCTCATTGCAGTGTGGCTGCTTGTTGTACCCTTGGGATGGGGTTGTGAAAGTGCTAGGTTTGATTTTAATGAGGAGGCCTGGTTTTCTGGTAAGATGTGCGGGAGTCATATACCACTGGCTATGATGTTTTAGGTGTCTTACATTGTGTATTATTGAGATGGAGGCATAGTTGATTGAAGGTGTTGCTCTTTTGGTGAGGAATAAGGTGGAGAGGCCCAATAGGGTGAGCCAGAAATCTGTGTGGGGCATGCTTGGATCCCATGGAGCAAGTGATTGATTGTGTTAGGTTCTAGAAGAATTGTCAAGGGATGGGTATTTGCAGAATGTGCCTTGTAGAGTGGGCAGTTGCGTGCATCACTTGGTGGGGGGCTGGGTGTGAATGCTTCTTACCTGCTCACTGGAATGGCTAAGGGTTCAGAAAGCTTTAAGTCGGAGAATGCTTACAATACTGATTTTCAGGTAGCTGATATTCTATTCTTGAAAGTAAGATTATCTGATTAACAATGGGTTAACCTTCTCAGATTACAGAATGTTTATGAGATTTAATTTAAAATGTATATTACCACTGTGAATAACTTTAAGGTACTATCCTTAATTATTCAGAAATATTTACAATAATAACATAAGAATTTAAAAAGTGCCATACTGGGTCAGGACAATCATCCATCAAGTTTAGAAATGCATCCAAATGTTTTTATAAATCCAGCTAAATTACTAGTTGTGAGTATATCCTCTGGCAACACATTCTACTGCTAGGTTATGCATTAATGGAAAAAATATATATATTCTTGTATTTGTTTAAGATATGATTCCAGTAATTTTTACAACACTTGGCTATTAACTAATGTTTAGAGTAGCAGACAGAACACCAGAGAACCAGGGTTCAATTCATGCTTCTATCACTTGTGCTCTGAGCAACCCTGGACAAGTTACTTATGGGCTGCGCTAAGCAATTAGCACTGGGATTTAGGTAAAGGCTACTATGTGTTAAAAATCCCATACTATTTAGTGCAGGAGGGTAGGAACTGGGTAGGTTATGGGCAGAGACGGTATGGACTGCACATTGCAGTTACTCTTTGGCAATTAGTGCACACTGCTAAATTTGTAGTTGGTGTGAGTGCACTTAATGCTCTCTGATATGAATAGGTATTTAAAAAGTGTTCCTGTTGGCCATGCCTTTACATAAGGGATTAAGGGGGTAGCCCCCTTAATCCCTCAATGTTTATTTCCCCTTCCAAACTTGGAAATAGAAAAGCACCCTGTGATTAGTTAAGAGCATCTGCACGTAGATATTTGCAAAATGTCTTCATTACGTGTGTACTGTAAATGCCGACATTTACATACTGTAGGTTGCCAGGTTTCCTCCTTTGATTTTTTCCAGGTGTATTTCTGAAATGACTCCTTCTACTGCACATGGCTAGACATGCCTGTGTGTTCCTGTAGCTCCTTCTGTGTATTTTAGAACCAGCTCCATTTTTATAGAGTAATTTCTAAAATACTGTCTGAATTGTCCCAACCTCAACATCTCTATTCCAGTCTCTTTGTACTATTTAAAATGGACCTTCACATTTATAATATATCCCATTTCTATCATCTCTAAGCTAAAGACCCTTAGCTGTTAATCTTCTCTTCACAGTGGAGCTGTGCCATGCTCTTTAAGGGTAATTTCACAAGGGCTACCTAGTTTAACACGTTGTAACCTTGATTTGCATGCATACTTCACTTTATAACAAAGGAGTGGTGGAAAATGTGCGAACACTTCTGCCTGCTCAATGGCAAGTATAAATGTGTGCATCTAGTTTTTTCAAGAATGCGCATAAGCTATAGAATTTTATAACTTACACGTGTAAATTTCTGCTCCACCGATGCTCTTCCTATGCAAGCCCGCAGTGAGAGTAGATGCCATTGGTCTTTCAGAATAGTGACGCCCTCCATCAAGTAAGGGGTAACTGATGTACAGTCACTAAAATACCTATGTGAAGAGGCACATAAATTTACGCTTATATATATTATCCTCTTTTTTATCTGTTTTTCAAAGGATCCAACTTTTCAAAATGATGAGAGGTGCTAAACTCAATACAAATAACCCCTTTCCTGGACATAATGAAGATGTTTGTTCAATATTGTGGGTGCTACCTCACCCACAGAGCTGGCATCATGTCTGTAACTTAGTTTTGCTAGAAGGGGCTACCAGAACTGCACACAATACTCATGGTATACTTGCAACATGAAACCATTCATAGGCAATATATCAGCTTTGTGTTCCATTACCTTCTAATTGTTCATGCATTCTATTTTGCTTTTTTGACCACTGCTCCACATTGAGCTGAGGATTTCAATGTGTTGTTCATAACAGCTCCGTTCCCTTCCTGAGTAACAATGCTAATATTCGTCCCAGTACTGTGTACATTTTCTCTCTATGGAAAAAGTGCTTAGTACATAGAGCCCATATTTATGATTATTTTTCTCTATCACTTGGCACTAGTCCACATTAAATTTGCATTTAGATACTCAACTCTGCAGAAACGCTATTGCTGTCTGCAATGCTTCAGTCTGCTTATGTTTTAATTACTTTGAACAAATTTGTTCTGTCTTCAAATTTGATTGCATTACTAATTGTTCTCTTTTCCAGATATAATTAAAGAACATGTTAAAACCAGTGATTCTCTATTCAATCCTGAGTATATACCATGTCAGCCTAATTTTCAGGATATTCACAATGGATATGCATAAGAGAGATTTGCATGCACTATCTTCATTGTAATCAAATCTATCTCATGAATGTTCTTTGAGACATCCCGAAAATCCAATTGACTGGGTGGATCCTGGGGAATGAGTTGAGAATAGGGTCACCAACTGATTCCAGATTTTCAGAAAAGGTTGATTTATACCTGGTTTTACATCACACTGCATGTGAGGCCTTGTAGTTCTTAGCAAATCAACAGATATGGCAGAAGAGCAAGAATGTGTAAGTGGGTGCAGGCAGAGGGGTAAATCAAGACTAGATTAGCCTGTTGTAAAAAATGGAGCCATTTGAGAACCACTCAATTAAACAACACTGATCTCAGTACAGATCTCTGGGTTTTAACTATATTCACCTCTCTCAACTGGAAAACATTTCCACTTAGTCCTTTATTGTGTTTCTTATCCTTTAACCAACTTGTAATCCATCATAAAACATGGCTTCCTGCCCCATGACTTTTTCCAGGAGTCTGTTATGAAGCACTTGCAAATCAAGATATACTTTTAGGGATGGCCAACTCCGGTCCTGGTGCAGCACAATCCATCCTGGTTTTCATGATGCCCCTAATGAATATTCATGAGATATATTTGCATCTACTGCCCCCCATTGTATGCAGATATATCCATGAATATTCATAGTAACATAGTAAATGACGGCAGATAAAGACCAGTATGGTCCATCTAGTCTGCCCAGTAAGATGGCAAGAGTAGGTACACCTGCCACTCTGTGCAGGCCACCCCTCCCCATCTCTTTGTTTAGGGGTGAACCCACCGCTCCGTGTAGGACACCCCTGTTTGTTGAGAATTTAGATAGTTAAGTTTGATTTTATCCTGTTGCTGTAAAGCGATCCACTGTGTCTGTCCCATGCCATTTTGAATTCTGTCACTCTATTTGCCCCCACCACTTCCATCAGGAGAGCATTCCAAGTATCCACCACCCTTTCAGTGAAAAAGTATTTCCTGACATTTATTTATTTATTTAACATTTCTTATATACTGCCTTTTTCATGATATCAAGGCGGTTTACATTGAACAGGGCATTATAACTTGGAGATAACTTTGACAGGGAACATGGGCAATGGAGGGTTAAGTGGCTTGCCCAAGACCACAAGGAGCACCTGTGGGACTAGAAACCCCAGTTCTTCTGGCCCAAGGTTGTTGTCATCTAGTGGGATTTGAACCCCTGACCTTCCGGCCTGAGGTACCTTGCCCCAACCATTAGGCCACTCCTCCACTCCCTTCATGCCACATTGCCTTTCAATTTATGCCCTTGCAGTTTCATGTTATGCCCTCTAGTTTTACAGCTTCCCTGTCTTTGGAAGAGGTTTATTTGTTCATTATTTCTTTTTAAGTATTTAAAGGTCTGAATCATATCACCCCTATCCCTCCTCTCCTCCAGAGTGTACATATTTAGGTCTTCAAGTCTCTTCTCATAAGGCTTCTGACGCAGGCTACAAATCATTTTGGTCACCATCCTCTGAACCATTTCCAGACTTTTTATATCCTTTGAAAGATATGGTCTCCAAAACTGAACACAGTACTCCAAGTGAGGCCTCACCAGGGACTTATACAGTGGCATTAGTACCTCTTCCTTTCTGCTGGTAATTCCTCTTTGTATGCAACCCAACATCCTCCTGGCTTTTGCCACTGCCGTGTCGCACTGTTTTGTTACCTTGAGATCCTCAGAAATAATCACACTAAGGTCCTTCTCCTGGTCCGTGCACACCAACTTCTCGCCGCCTATCGCGTACATTTCCCTTGGATTTCTGCTTCCCAAGTGCATGACACTGCACTTCTTCACATTAAATCTTAACTGCCAAGCATTAGACCATTCTTCCAGATTTTTTAGATCTTTCTTCATGTTATCCACTCCCTCGGGGGAGTCCACTCTGTTGCAAATTTTCGTGTCATCTGCAAAAAGACAGACTTTTCCATACAGTCCTTCAGCAATATCACTCACAAATACATTGAACAGTGCTGGGCCCAGGACCGAACCCTGGGGCACCCTGCTAATCACCCTCCTTTCATCCGAGTGAGCTCCATTTACCATCATCTTCTGTCATCTGTCAGTCAACCAATTTCTGATCCAGTTCACCACCTTGGGACCCACCCCCAAACTACTGAGCTTATTGATAAGCCTCCTATGAGGAACAGTATCAAAGGCTTTGCTGAAATCCAGGTAGATGACTTCCATCTAGTTCTCTGGTCACCCAGTCAAAGAACTCAATCAGGTTAGGGACATCATGAAAACCAGGCTGGATTGCGGTGCACCAGGACCAGAGTTGGCCACCCCTGTTTTTATTTAATCTGTAGCAGTTCTACATATAATTTTGGCCATTTTATTTGTGAAATGGTTGAAAAGGAGCCTGGTTTGGGATGGACCATAAAGTTATGTTTCAATATTTTTAATGAATTTTATGAAAACATTAAATAATACAAATTGAGAAAAGAAATAAAAGGAAAAAAGTGCAATACATAAACCAGTGCTTGAACATACAAAAGGAATAATATTATTAACAGCATTAATTAAGTGAAGCAGTTATACAAATAACATGAATTATTTATCGTAATACTATATGGAGACATAATTATGAAATATAATGTTACCTAGTAATGATTGAATGAGGAAAGAGAAATAAATAGAATAATAATTTTTGTATGTAGGTTAATTATAACATAAAAATCATGATATAATTGCAAGGGGTTAATGGGATAGTCATTATAATAGGAGAGAGGAGAGAGGTTCCCACAGTTTCTTAACCTTTGATACTTTGTTAGTCTTTTCAGCTGCTTTAATTTCAAATTTTTGGATTTGTCCTAGGGTATGCCACCAAAAGGTAATAATCAAATTAGACAAATTTTTCCAATTGTGAAGAATCATTTAAATTGATAGAGAAATTAAAATATCATAAGGATTTTGAGAATTGGGATTGTTAGTTGGTAAAGATGGAGAAGAGGATTTCAGAATAACATACTGTAGCTTGCAGTTATGGGTATATCAAAGTGAAACATCTTTTGTATGTACTTTCAAACATTTTGCCAAAAATTATTAATCACCTTACATTCAAATGACATATGAAGAAGAGTACCTTCATAGGTATCACAGTGCCAACGCTTATTGGTGGCCGATAAGCTAGCTTTATATTTTTGGGTGGGGATCCAAAGAGCACGATGAAAAATAAAATATGACTGAAGTAAACTAGCCGATAATGTGGGACAATTAGCATTTAGCCAACAGTGATTCCAGTCTATAGCAGCATCTTCAGGTGAATGAAGATCACTCCCCCAAACTTTATAAAGAGCAGAAGACGTGGAAGTAGGTTTAGTTAGTTCTTTATAAAAGGATGAGGCAATATGACCTTTGCTGAAAATGTTATCTAAGAGAACATAAAGAGACAGTGTGGGAACTAGTATAACAAGTTTAATAGAGCTTTTTTTTAAGAACATGCGTTAATTAAAGCCAAGCAAAAAATTGGTCGGGCTGTAATATGTATTGGGATATTAAGGTGTAAAAGGAGAAAAGATTGAACCATGAAGCAGATGTGCAAGGCACCATATACCTAATGACTGCCATTTTGACCAGGATAAGATTTTGTGATCTATTTTAAATTTGGGGTTATGCCATAAGGAAATTTCATGGGAATGCCAAATAGAGATAACAAGCTTTTTATCTAATTGGAGAAGAGCAAATTGTGTATCTAACATAACTTTGTTATTTAAAATAGTGTTACGTAAATCATAGACAAAATATATTTTATTTATTTATTTATTTACATTCTCTTAAATACCGCGCTATTCCGCATCAGTGCGGTTTACATAGAACATCAAAACTTACACATTTCTGTAGCTGTATTTACATTGAACCGGTACATGAACTTGGGTCAAACCTGGGTAACTATTTACATATTGGGTAACTATTTTACATCTTGACAAACTAATATAGACGATTCATGGTACTGTTTCGGCTAGCTAGTTGCTGGGGCTGTGGTGGTACATTCTTCTGGGTAATACAAGAGGAAGAGGTGATGTTTTAACGCTTTCCTAAACTGGGCTAAGTCAGGGATTGCCCAGATTTTTGTGTCATTTTAGGGGGATAGGCGATATTAGATCTAGTTCAACATCATACCACAATGGTAGCAGTTCCTCAGATGAATTAGATAGAAGCCAGAATGAACCAAAGCGAGCCCGGAAGGCCTATGATATAGCTGGAAATCAGGGAATGTGGGGCCTCCAGCGTTTTTGGGTAATTTGAGGGGTTTCAAGGTGATTCTAGGTGGCTTATTTCGCCATAAAAATTTTACCAGTTTGGATTTGATTATTTTATAAAATTTTTGGGGGGCAAAATCTAGGCAGCATCATAACCATTTTAATAGATTATAGTCTACCCCAACATGAAATATAGAGTCCATTTTTGAACATTTGCATCTGTAGTAGCGAGAATATTTTCCATATTTATGTGTAGAGTCTGTTCAACATCCTTATTTAAAAATATACCTAAATATTTGAGTTGTAAGGGAGACCATTTAAAGGGGAAGTCCTGGTATGAACATTGAGTGGCATTATTTCAGATTTATCCTAATTAACACTAGGACCCCCAAAGTACGTCAATTGATGCAAATGCATCTTCGAAGTTGTATACCAGCGCCACTGCTAGAACCATGTCAGTTATGTTCCATGACTTTGTTAGCGAATTCAAGATGTTCAAATATGTGCATCAAAAATTAATGGCAGATGCGCCACCTAGCGGGAAAATGAATTTATACCTAGAAGCCCCAAAGTGCGTCAGTTGACGCAACCAAGAAAATTGAGTGGTTTGACAAGTTTTCTTACAACGGCTAACATAAGAACAGTGTTAACTAAATTGAAAAGTAACTGCAAATTCAAAAGTAACTGCAAAGTCCATGTCAGTTAATAAATAAGTAACTTCAAATTAATTCACATCTGCATATCATGCTAAATGCAGTCGTCGTGAAAATGTGTCAATTGATGCACTTTGGAGTTTCTAGGTAAAATGCCTTTTGGGGCTTTCTAGTGTTAATTCTGTAACCAGAAAATATTGAAAAGGCATTAACAGTGTTGATAAGATTAGAAATAGAAATTCGGGGGTTAGTTAAGAAAAGTAAGAGGTCATTAGCATATGCCGCAAGCTTGATTTCAATATATTTGGTTTTGATACCAGTAATGTGAGGATGGGAACATATTGCTATTAACAAGGATTTAAGGGCTAAATTGAAAAATAGAGGCAATAAAGGACATCCTTGTCTGGTTCCACGATGAAGCTGTATTAGTTTAGAGATATTAATGTTGACTATACATTGGGATGTAGGATTATAATATAATAACTTTATCCATCATAAGAAATAATCTCCCAAATTAAACTATTCTATTCCTTTCTAAAGATAAGACCATTCAATTCTATCAAATGCCTTTTCTGCATGTAATGATAGGGTAATTGATGGAAACAGTTTGTGACATAATTAAGATCATAAAATAATCTTATATTAGCACCAACGTATCTTCCATTTATAAATCCAATTTGAGTTTTGTGAACTTAAGCAGGCAGGACTTTGTTAATATGGGTTGCAAGAATTTTAGTTAGAATTTTGTAATCCAGATTTGATAGTGATGGGTCTATAGTTTTGAGGATAATTAGAGTCTCTACCAGGTTTAGTTATAAGAACAATATGAGCTTTAGCAAAGTTCTGTTGTTGTTCTAGGTTAGTATATATGGAGTGATATAGGTCTAACAGGAAAGGATTAAGAATATCAGAAAAAAAGTTTTATAAAATTCTGTAGTGAATCCATCAGGGCCTGGAGTTTTACCAGATGTAAAGGATTTAACAGCTTCAATTATTTCTTTTGCAGTAATTCAAATAATTTTGTGCTGTGTGGTGTAGTTTAGGAGAATTCAAGGAACTCAGAAATTGATCACATAGATCATTATCTTTATCAATATCTGAATGAAATACATTTTCAAAAAAGGATTGGAAAATATTTCCTCTGTCAGATTGGTTTGTATGAATATTGCAATTGGTATCACACTATGAGGTGATAATATGTTTTCTATGTTTTCCTTTTAGGTATTGAGCCAAGGATCTACCTATTTTATTATTGCCAATATAGTATCCAGTTTTGTAAATAAAGATGTCCATATTGGCGTGTAGACCAGTAACCAAGGCAACCCAGACCCGGTGCTCTCCCTTTCCCCTTCCCCCCCTGCAATGTGCCCCAATCCTGCTGACCCCCCCCCCCACTTCTCAATTATTCCCACCCCCTCCCTCCTTCCACAAAATCTCCAGACAAGCAAATTGGGAATAAACTGGTCACAGCTTTATTAACATCAATAACTTTTCAACCAACTTAGAATCTAAGAATAATCCTCATAACAACAAAAATAGCGGATCCGATACCTCACCAGCCATGCAATTAGCAAGATGAAATCATCTCAGCTTCCACCGCGGACAAGTCAATGGCAAGCTTACATACCCCCCCCCCCCCCAGCATACGACCTCGCCATATAATTAGAAAAGGCCAGCCAGTGGTTGTCCGTTTCGGTGGCACCCAACCCCCACCCAAAGTAGTACCCAAAGTTTCTGGACCCCGGAAACCACCGGAATCTCGCCACCAGTGCAGGTGATGTCAACGTCCCTATGTCGCCCCAAAAAGCTGCAACCAGCGAATATCCTGTTGAACCATCCCTTCCAAGGTCTCCTGTCAGTCATTGAGCAACAAATCAAGCCCAACAGGGGATAAATGCACTCCATCCTTCCAAAATAAGCCCACACAGTCTATCTCCACCCAGGAATTCATAATCTGATAACCCCCTTGCTCACAGACCCAGCGCCCAATCTGACGATTGATCTTTGCTAACCCACTTGACCAGCACCGCTGATATCGGCATGAAGGCCTTAGAATGATGTCAGACCACAACAACACTACATCATGGAACATTTTCAGAACTTCTGTCAAATCCTCCTTCACTGATCATATAATCTGCTTGCATGTCCATGAGACCAAGTCATTGCCCCCCAAATGGAGCAGTATCACTGACAGACTACTCCTCACCCGACCATGGTGCCGAAGCAAAGGCAGGAGCTGGTTCCAATGTAGGCCACGCTCGCCTAGTCACCACCGCTGGATTGAGGCCAAAATTACACCCCAACGGTCGCACTGCTGCTCGCTGGCCAGCCCAATAAATGAAAGAGTGACCAATCAGCCAACAGCACCGGTAACGGTGCTCCCCATCTGCAAAACGAGAATACAATTAGGACACTTAGAGGTAGCCGCCCCCACCACACTCATAACCGCACATAGCCCCTAAAAGTCTGGGAATGCCATTTGCCGATGCATCGTATAACTTGATCTGCCAACCCGGCTGCTGCCGCACTGGTTGCTGCTCCAATGCGTAAGAAATGAGGGGTGAACCAGCTAGGATCCTTGCTGATATGCCGCAGCACCATCCCCAGCACCGCAGAAACTTGAAAACGAGTCAACAGGCATGAGTCCATATGCACAAACAGTAATCCCTCAGCCTCAGGATGCCCAACCAAGTAAGATCCTAAACTGGCCACCAGGCATGTAGCAAGGCCATAGATTGCCTTCACGATCACCCACAGCCCTTTACCTAACTAGTCCATCTTAGATCTGGCCATCAGGATACATAGCTGCCCCACTTCTGCCCGCACATGCTGGTGCAACATACCCAAACTATCCGACACCTGAGTGGAGTTAACCACCAACTCGCTGATCCAAAAAGCCCTAAAGAATGCCAAACAGAACACGGCATGGAATAGAGTGGCCTCATAAGGTGACTCTGATACCTTGGGCAACTCTGCACAGAGTCTCAGGAGCAAGTCATGCATAATCGGATGCCTGAAGTCCCGAGGGGTCGGCTGGGAGCGCTCCCAACCTTGAAGCAGCCTGCAGGCCAAAACCCCTTTGCCGGGAAGCCCCAACCCACCATTCTGGCAAAAAAGGCAAACCCAGCCAAGTGAGCTCACACAGCCAATCTAGAAACCCCATTGGCCTGGGCATAATGTCACGCCCATAGCCTCTTACATATATATGGAGGGGCGTGCTTGTTATATAGAGTTCACCACTTTGGAAATGTTCCAGACTAACTATCTTGCAAAGGATTATGGAAATGGTAGTCCAGTCATGCGGTGCTTGCCTTTGAGGTAAATGAAGACTATGGTAGTTGGCTCGAATGTTAAGGCAATGACAGAATTTATTTATGAGGTAAATCAAAATGCACACAGATTCACTTGGTAACACCTTAGGATGTCTTCTCCAGGATTTTATATTCAAAATAACAATACAACTGAAAGCTTATGCAAGTAGCTTGTAAAGTCCATTAAACAACGGAAAGTCTTTCTCTCAGCCACTGGTGTAGAGCAAATCAAAAATAAAAGCTTCTTCACAAAACAGCTTTTCCTTTCACATTCAAAGAACTTTTTATATCCAACGTGTGCACAGCCTGAGCCATGCTCTGCTTTGATATCAGCTAGATAACAAGCTTCAATCAACAGCTTTTTTCCTTCTCTGCACAAGTATTTCACTTTCCCCAAAACCTTCTTTCTTTCCACACAAACTTTCTGGTGTGCCAGTTACTAGAACGTTTCCTTTTTATGTTTGATCCCACTTTCAGGATTTCTCTGTGCTAGCAACTTTGCATAAAGAACAGTCCATGAAAGTATCATCTTCCTCTGTAATTATATCTTGTTCTTCTATTTGCATAGGTTCTATATCGGGGTCTGGATCAGAGGGCTCTACTAACTGACCTCCATTAGGACAAGAACTGTTTCTAAGCACTCTGCATTGCTCTAGGTTAGACAAACGTCCAAAGTTCCTACCTGAGCTAAAGCTGGCATTAGGCTGTCCTCTTAGACACTCTGGCTAGTATGCATTTGAGCTTTTATGACCTGTCCTCCAGTCTGCATTCCTGGACCTCAGGGTATTTGCTCCATACCTCTTCCAAAAGGTATTCGTGTTCCTTCTCCCTTCAGCTGCTTCGGTCCTCTTACCGACTGCTGCTTTAGGGTTCCTGGCTGAAGTTCTCCAAACCTCTGGATTTCTCCAATCCCTTGAAGCTGGCTTCTCCCAGAAATCTCTCCAAGAACACAAATCTCTCTGAGCTCCTCTCTCCTTCTTCTTCTTCTTCCCCTTCTTGCTCCTCCTTTCTAAATATCCTGTTCTAGTTTTAAAGTTCCCAGTTTCCAACCCCTCCCTTTCACTCCTCAGGTGTTGGTGGTCAAACTCCCTCCTGGCAGCTGAGTAATTAGGAGTGACGTAAGGGTTTCTCAATCTGGGCTTATACTCCTTCACCTCATCTCCACTAGGGGCTCTCTGCAGGCCATTGCAGTCTGGAATAACCTGTCTTTTAGGAAAACATGCAGTTTTATTCCTGTGACCTGACAAAACAGGTCCCTTGTTTAGGGTAAATTCCCTTCCTTTGTCACTATTCTCTGGGCTCTGATAAGCTTCCTTATCACAATACACAATATACTGTCCAATAAGCTGGTCCGTTACCAGGCCATACTGCCAACCTCGCGACAACAAGAAAGCAGCTACTTTGTTGAAACCCTGACAATACGCCGCCCATGTCGCTGGTGACAAGGATCTCTGCAGCAAACTCAGCATCTCCGGCAACCTACTTGCCACAAGTGCTCCATAACCGCATACCCCTCGGTGTCTGCTTCGGATGTCGGAGTCCAGAACATGTCCCACTTGAAGCGGGAAAGAGAGTTGGCAATCTTGTTAATACTTCCCGGAATATGCTGAGCCCTAACTGACACGTTCAGATGCAAACAGGCTAATACAAAATCTCTCATTAGTGCCGTCATGTAGGCACAATGTGGTGAATAATGGTTAATCACACTGACCACCACAGCATTATCGCACCAAAAAACTACCCGGCAGTTGTGAAGTCTGTCTGGCCACAACTCCAATGCCACCACAATGGGAAAAAGCTCTAAGAACGTGATGTTTATGGTTACACCAGAATCATGCCATGACTGCGACCAATACTCAGCACACCACAAACCTCAGAAATAAATGCCAAAATCTGAACCACCCCGCCGCATCCGTAAAGAGCTGCAAGTCTACATTAGAGACCTCGGCATCCAACGAAACCGACATTCCATTGAAGTCCGCCAAAAAAAATCCCAAACCCTCGGGTCCGCCCGCATACTCTGAGATACCCTAATACAGTTGTGTAATTTTAGCACTGCAGACATAGCAGCCGCCAACTGCTGCGAAAACACCCGGCCCATTGGAATGACCCTGCATGCAAAGTTCAAATAACCCACCAAAGGCTGCATATCCTGCAGAGTTATCTTGCAGGAAGCCAAGACAGTTGCAACCAGCACCCGCAACTGCGACCTCTTCCCTGCAGGGAGACGAGCAACCATCTCCATAGAATCCAACTCCATCCTCAGAAATGTAATCTTTGTTGTTGGGCCTTTCGTCTTCGCCGAAGCCAATGGAATGCCCCACTCACAGGACAACCCCAAAAACCCATCAAGGAGATTATGGCACACCGCCGACTGAGCCGGTCCAACAAACAAAAAAACATCCAAATAATGCACTACATTCAAACAGCCTGCCCGTTGAACTAGTGCCCAATGTAGAAATGTGCTAAACTTCTCAAAATAGACACTAGAAACTGAGCATCACATAGGCATGCATTGTCAAAATACAATTCACCCCAAAGCAAAACCCAAGCAGATGAAATGCTGATGGGTGTACTGGCAGCAAACGAAAAGCTGACTCAATATCTGCTTTGCCAGCAGAGCCCCAGTACCACATTTTCGCACCAATGCCGCTGCCATGTTGATCATTCACGGACGCTCCCAGCGGAAACGACAAGTTATGAATCAATCAGAACTTCCCTGGTTCTTTTTGGGTATTACACCAAGAGGAGAAACCACAAATTCTGGGAAAAACTATTCAGTAAAGGGGCCTGCAATCCTGCCCAGTTCAAGCTCCCTGCCCAACTTATCCCGCACAATCGCTGAGAAGTTCTGCATCGAAGGCGCATTGCACGCCCTTGCAGCCAAAACACAACCTTGGACCAATATCAAAAAAACAAACTGAAACCCAGCCTCCAATATTTATATTTATTTATTTATTTAGCTGTATTTATATCCTGCTTTTCACCGGGTCAAAGCAGTCAATTGGGGGATACATTTAACACGAGGGGATATGAGACACATACGTTAATACCCCACGATCCCCCCGCCTTGGGTAACGCCGAAGCCAAGACCTCAAGGCCTCAACCCATATCAGAGTAGGAGCCAGGCCAAATAAGTCTCTGTTACTTGGGGATGACCAAAGGGGCAACCGGGGTCCCTTTTTTAATGCACTTGACTGCTGAATGTCCTCTGCCACACATGGAGCACATGTGTCGGAATTTGCAGTCAGAAAATGGGCAGGTGGACTTGTTAAACCTCCAACAAATGTCCCCCGTTCTGCCTCCCCCTGCTCTCGCCTGCGGCATGACCGCCCCTGCCCAAAAGGAATGATACACCCCAGCAGTGGGGGCCACCTCCCCCTTTTGCTACACCGATCCCTGCAGACCCCGCCCTGGTGGACATGTCAACCACAAGTTAATATTTTGAGTACCCAATGAACAGTTTATTCTCCTTCATCTTGTCCTGAAACTTTTCATCATAATTCAGCTAGGCCCATCCTTCGTGCATCTGAGACACCTCCAAAATCGAATTCGCATACGCCAGCATTAGCCCATACTGCTCCGGAGCATGCTGCCCCATATGCTGGCAAAGCGCAAAAAAGGCTCTAGTCCAATTCACCACATTATGTGACACCTTTTTGCTCCAACCCACCTTCTCATCCTCCTCCATCTTTTTCCTATTCTCACCTAACCGCCCCCTACCCTCCATCAGGCAGAAAATAACAATATAACGCCGTTTCAAAATCTTACGACGCAAAGTACGAGGAACTCCATCCCATAACTCAGAGAATGCTGCTAACGTAGGAGCTCCAACCTCCCCCCTGGACGCCGGAACTGAACCAACCCTAGCCGCCCCCCCCCCCCCCCCGCTACAGCCGACCTGGCGGAAGAAGATGATGAGTATGAAGAAGATGAGGAAGACGAATCGGATGCACACTGATGGTGATGCAAACACTTTCTTTTCATAAGCGCCTTATGACCCAGGCCCTCCCTTACGCTACTCCTACACTCCTCCATGGCCACCCCCCCCAACCCCATTGGTAACTTACCCACAGACACCGGAGTTGCCGAAGGTGCAGCAGCTGACAGTACGGTGGGCACTTGAACATCCACTTCCAGCTGAGGTCTAATATTGCTTCCCGCGCTGCCCTCCACAGCCAAGTGGAGCTGCCCCAATGGTACCACCACTCCCAGGCTTGATGCCCTCGATTGGCCTCCTCCCTCTTGGCTCCCAGGGTGCTAAGCAACTATAGACACCTGTGGAGACATTAAAGGAAAACTGGGGGGGGGGGAGCAACTGGAGGCCAAGGGGAATGCCAAGCCCCAGGCAACTCTGCCCTGGAGGAACCCTACTCCCCCCAACCAATGTTCCCAAGCCACGTGCTCCCCAACTGTGAGATAACCACCCTGAACCATCAGCCAGCCACAAGGAAAGGCTGCTTGCCCCACCCCAACCCAACTCCCCAAAACAGGGGCTCCCCAAGCTGGTGCAAACCCACCACACACTCCAACCATACCAACGAATGAAATAGGAGGTGACTCCCCTTGCCCATGACCTGCCCCACCCAGACCGGGTTCCCCCAATGTACCGACAGTGCTGCTCATTGGAGGACCCGTGCCCAACCTGTAAGAGGCCTCACCTGCCTCCCCCCATCCCCCCATCCCACCTCACTACCCCTACCTGGCTCGCCCCCCAGCAAGGACCCCTGCCTGCCAACATCCAGGCCCTGCCCTCGTGCCCCTGATCCCTGGACTTACCCCTACCCTGAGAAGGCTTGGATATAGACCTATCTTGGCCCCTCCCCTGCCCTTAAGCCCTGGAGGGGCCACACGCATGACTTGTCTGGCCTGACATACCCCTGATAGCCTGCTGCCAAAGGACCTTCTGCGCCCTGCCCAACCACCCTCTGCCACCGCTCTGTTGGGGAGGAGGCAGATGGCTGGCCAAGCATTGCCTAAGCCCTGCTGAGCCCCCCAGCCTTGGCTGCATGGCCTCTTTGAGGAGCCATGACTCCAGCAGCCCCAACGCTGGCTGCTGTCAGCCGTACTATAGTGGATCTTTCTATCCGCTCTCCTCTTTTTATATATATATATATATATACACACATGTATGTATTTTTTTTGTTTCTAGCCCCTATTGGACTACTCACCAGACCAGAAGCCTCATCCCACACCTCCACAACGACTCAGACCCCCCAGCCACAGTCACAGCACACTGCTCTCTGGACCGTCCCTGTTTCTTTTTATTCTTTCTTTTTTTTTTTTTTTTACACTGCGACCGCCAAAACAACTGGGGCCCAAGCCACATACACATGCGGACAGGCAGGGAGATGGCCGCACGACGAGCAAAGAGAAGTCACCTGGCATCCACTCCAGGCCTCCCATTGGCTTCCCTCATGCACACGTGTGGGGAGACAATGATTTTAAATGCTGCCACCGGCCCCGCCAATGCGGCTCTCCACCATGCCATGCTGCCTCCACCCGCTGCTGCATGCAAGGTCCCCGCACAGGGCCAGGCACTCGGTTACGGGCAGTCACCCGGGGACCCTACCCCATGGCCTACTACTTAAGGAAATATATTTATACTTTTAGCCTGGGTTAATGAATGTAGATTTTGTGGGGTGCAATGTTTAATATGCTTTTTTATTCCCCAATTCTTGAATTTGATGTTTTAGCTGAGTTAATTTCAGTTTTAATTTTTTATTTTTTTCCAAATATAATAGCTCATTATTTCACCTCTAAGGGGTATGTTTACTAAAATGCGGTAAACTTGAATAACGCGCGTTGTATGACATTAACGATTGCAAATGCAGTATAACGCGCGTAAGCACGCGCCAACGACCGTTAACGTCATACTACACGCGTTAACCGTAGTTAACGATCGTAAAGCTCCGCAGCGCGTTAAAACAGCGCAGAAGGTGGCGAGTGGGCAGAGAGAAGGGGTCAATGGGCGGAGAGTGGGCGTGGAGATGCTCCCCTCACACTAATGCGCTGAAATTCACAGCACAATTCCAACGCGAATGAAAAGGTGCCGTTAAAGGGGAGAGAAACCATTTATCTGTCAGCAATGTAAAGCACAGGCAGGGAAACCCAAAACAAGTGATAAGTGTGAAACATGTGCACACAACATAAGAGCACAGAAACACTGAGAATGACCCAAATAAATGAATAAAAAGAAGAACCAAGTTGGGCAACAGTGGTAGCAATGCGCCCCCCCCCCCGAGTAAGCCGTATAGCACAGATAGAAAATGTGGAAGGGACCAAACACCATCCCCATACAAGGGGAATGGATCCACAGTGAAACAACGCTGTTCACGGTGCCCTCAACCACCAGACAGGGTGCCTATGGCGGGCACAAGTCCCGCAACAGCATGGCGTGCATGTTGGAATGGCAACTGGACAGATGCTGGAGAAGGGGATACCGAGGGCCGCAGGCAGCACATGTCAAGGCACCACCAGGGAAAGCACCATCTATATGAGTACATGGTGGCACAGTGCACAAAAGCACTGTATCCGAACACAGAAGGTCACAGGTTCAAGACCCAGCTGTGGATCCTGCCAACCCCCACTGCATATTTTATCCACCATTGCAAAGTCCTAATACAGACGGAACCTTATTTTCAGATGACCAAAACATGCCCATAACACCGACATCCCACCCCACAGAGCACAGACACCATAAACCTACCCAATACCTATAGCAGAGCCCCCCAAATGCAGCCCTGGAGTGCCAAACACCCATTCCGTCTCCCCACAGCCTCTGAGCAAGATGCCTGTGGTGCATGTCTATGCGCCACACCCATGGTCTGCAAATGTATCTCATGCCCTGCCATGAGGGACAGCATGAAAACCTGAACAGTGTATGGCACACCAGGACTGGAGTTGGGAAACGCTGGCGTAAAGCAGCAGCCAACAGGGGCATCCACACCCGCATCCACAGGCCCAACAGCCAAAGCCACCTTTGGGAGTCAGGACATTGTGCTCTGCGTACATCTCCCAATACTAGCACCTGCATACCATAGTAATGCCACCATACACGTCGGAATATGGTCCACACCCCACAAAAGGTTGCTATGACCACTGGCAGATAGCAATTCATAGCCTAAGTACATGTTTTCCCCCAGTGAGCTGCAGCATAGCAACCTCTCTGTTGTCTGTGGAGTGTGCTACAGGTTCCTTGTCTGTCAGTGTTTACCAACCTGTGCAGTGACACCTACAGTTGTGCGTACCCTAAGCATATGTGCACTGTGCCCCGGACCACTGTTGTGGGCAGGGCTGTCCAACACCCCCAGAGCTACACAATGCTGGCATAGGTGTGGGGAGTGTGTGCCCCACTATCAAGTGTGCTGTGTTGGCAAACATCCCTCAGTGCCAGCACTGTTGCCAGTATAGGCCTGCCAATGTGCATAATGAGGAGCAAGGTACCCTGGGAATAAGCCATAGAGGGTGGCCAACCTGGCTGCATCAGCATAAGGCATAGGGCAATGGTGCAGACACTGTAGTGTCTGGCCACCACTTGCACAAATAGGGTGGCCATAGCATGTCCAGCTGGGAGGTCACACTCACCCTGAATGAGCAGTGATCACTGCAGGGCTAGGTTCCCCCATAGTGCGCTATAGCAGTTCTCACATGTGATATTGATGGGTCCCTGTGTGGGGCCCAATCACTAATCTATCTGCTTGGTGTGTATGCTGACACCCCTGTTCTGGGTGCCTGCATCCCATTCAGGACCATGCACCCTGGACTAGCTGCTGGATTGTCTGCAGCTAGTATGTGTCGTGCTGGAACACCTCACAGTGTACAGCGGCTGAAAGTGTGCTGCTGAAGAGTGTCAGAAACTGTTGTGGGGTATCTGGGCATTCCCAAGCCTGTCAACTATTGCCCAATGGATGTGTAGTGCTCGGTCTGTTCCCCAACAGGACGGGGGATGATGGGCCCCCCTACAGCTACCACTGCAGTGAGGTGGACCTGTCCTGCACCATGAGCCCCGTAGGGGGGGGGGGGGTTGTGTGGTGTCACCTAAGTCTCCTCCCCCCCATGCCCCCTGTTTCCCCCCCCTTCCACCAGTACTGTTGCCACCAACACCAGATATGCATTACTGCAGGTGCACATGAGTGAGACATGCAGCAGGTCACCGGTGTAACCACGGTGCGTCAAATGGAACTACAGAGACCACACTGATGGGTACCTGGGGAGTGTCAGTCATGAAAGGTGCTGTGGACCTGTTGCTGGCCACCCCACCTCAAACTCACGGTGGTCACACTACCCGCACAAGGTGACTGTCTGTGGATACACTGTAGCAGTGCCACACATGGTCTGTTCCCCCTACTATGGCGAGCTGCTGTGGAGTTGCACATGGTCAGGACCACCATTAGCCTGAGGAGATGGGGGGGGGGGAAACACAACATAGGACCATCTAAAGACAGCTGATTTGCAAGTGCAGTGCATCATGGGCGTGACTGCTCCAATCCAACCCTGTGAATCCCTGCAGATGGACTGTGTGGTGCAATGAGGTACCTCTGTCCAATACACACAAGCACCCCATAGCCTCCCATAACATCCAGACGTAGAGACAATCAGGGACTCTGTCTGTGCTGTTCTGACCACACATCCTCCACAATCCCTTTAAACAGAAGGGGCATTACAAATGCGTGAGACATCCCCACGTGGAGGACATATCTGCCCAATGGAATGTGAATGGACCCTGATGTGAGGTGTGTGCAGCAGAAGGTGTTATGAAACATGATGCTGATGCTGCAAAATGTAGCAGAGGTATGAGGAAGTGGGGTTTGTAACGTGCAGATCATGCCCACAGGCTCCCATTGGTAATAGTCCAACACAATCAGAGATAGTAGTACCAATGCCAGGTGCAATATTCCCCCAGGGATATGTAAATGTACAGTGCCCAGAACAAAACCAACGCACGTAGTAACGCACGCACACGCCGTAAACACCGCATGTATTCACGCCCGCAGCAACGCACGTAGTTACGCCCGCAGTAACGCACGTATTCAAGCGCCATGTCATGCGCATGTAGCTCTGTGCGTGGCTACGCCCCCAGCAACGCATGTGGCTATGCCCCCAGCAACGCACGTGGCTACGCATCACTGACACAGTCGGAACAAATGGCAGCCATGTCCAGGAAGCCAGCATTCAGCCAGGGAGATCTATATCTCCTGACAGAGTTGTTCTGCCTCCGCCAGCAGCGGCTCTTTCCGGGCTCATCCAGGAGGCAGAACCTTGGAAGGGTCAGGAGGGCCTGGGAGCGCCTGGCCCATAGATACAACAGGAGCTCTGACTACCCACGTGAGGTAAGTGCATGGGGACAGGTACCCCAGATGATGAGGCTAAACAAAAAACACCCAGTAACCAAAGCACAAAGAAAATATGCATTGCCAGTGAATAGCAGGTGCTGTCACATCTGGCGGGTAGCAAAGTCTGCCACACACCTGAGAAATAGAACCCCCAGCCCCAAGGGGGTAGCTGCAACCATGGCAGGAGTGCACCACAGACCACATTGGTATGGTATGGGGCGCCTTTGCAGGCCAGGGATGTCCTCCATCCACAGGAAACCACAGTCCCACCTCTCAGGCCAACAGGCAAAGAGGGGTCTGCACCATGCCCCTGTCAACCAACACAAGTACAAAATACATCCGCCGATGCTGCAGACCCCAAATGAGGGCTCCCCTCCCCATCCCTGTCCAATATCAGCTGGTTCTTTGTGTGATCACAAAAGACAAACCACAGCTCTAAGATTCTGCAGGCCCCAAATGAGGGCACCCCTCCCCATCCCTGTCCAATGTCAGCTGGTTCTTTGTGTGATCACAAAAGACAAACCACAGCTCTAAGATGCTGCAGGCCCCAAATGAGGGCACCCCTCCCCATCCCTGTCCAATGTCAACTGGTGCTTTGTGTGATCACAAAAGACAAACCACAGCCCTGGGATGCTGCAGGCCCCAAGAGAGGGTTCCCTGCACCATCCTGGTGCCTTGGAAACAGGCCCTGTTTGTGATCACAAAAGACAAACCACAGCCCTGGGATGCTGCAGGCCCCAAATGAGGGCACCCCTCCCCATCCCTGTCCAATGTCAACTGGTTCTTTGTGTGATCACAAAAGATAAACCACAGTTCTAAGATGCTGCAGGCCCCAAATGAGGGCACCCCTCCCCATCCCTGTCCAATGTCAACTGGTTCTTTGTGTGATCATAAAAGACAAACCACAGCCCTGGGATGCTGCAGGCCTCAAGAGAGGGTTCCCTGCACCATCCTGGTGCCTTGGAAACAGGCCCTGTTTGTGATCACAAAAGACAAACCACAGCCCTAAGATGTTGCAGGGAGCACTGCAGGTGACACCCTCCCACCCCACCCTCCCGCCCCAGTGATTGGCACTGGCAGATGTGTGTAGGTGGCACACGGAGCTGTGACGTGTCATGTACGCTGGGGTGCACATACAGGGCACATGGGGTACAGACCTGAGAGGCGTGTGCGTGGGCCACACATGGGGCTGTCCCCTGTGAAAGCATGGGGCATGAGTGTCTCACCCAATAGGGGCAGGCTCTTGTTGTATGAAGAGAGAGAGTTAGCTGCAGAGGCAGGGGACCCCAACGTGTCCCCGCGGTAGCTAAGAGCAATGTTTGGTGTCACTCGTACAGGTGGAGGACCTGCGCAAAAAGGCGAGGGAGCTAAGGGCACGCTACCCGAGATTTGTGGCCAGGGTACAGCGTGAACGGATGGCGCAGCAGAATGGTGAGTACTGGGACATGGCCCTGTAGGGCACCGAGTGGTGGAACCACAGGACCACTGTGACTGCGGAATATGATGTGTACCCAGGGGATGATATGTGTTACCTCTCTCCCACCGCTGATGCACGTGCAGCCATTGAGGCAGCGAGGCCGGAGGACCCGGATGTTGCTGCGGCCCGGGAGGAGGACAATGACAACGTGGGCCTGCAGGGCGGCGGACTAGAAGGGCCACCCGAGGATGGCGATGGAGGGCACGTGGGTGCATCCCCACGCCCCAATAAGGGAGAGGAGGGGGACGAGGAGGATGATGGGCATATGGGAGGGGATGGGGAGGATGCGGATCACATGGAGAGTGATGCGGCGGAGTTGGGGGATCGGGGAAATGGGGGGGGTGGTGGGTGAAAGGGGAGGGGAGAGGGAGGAAGTGGGTGGCAGGGAAAGGGAGGGGGAGGTGGGGGAGGAGGGGGAAGGGGATGTGGGGAGGATGGTGGAGGCAGGGGGGCGGGAGGGGCTGTACAGCGTGGGTGGGGGGGGACAGGTCCCCAATGACACGCTCCGCCACAGGGCAATGGGGGCACCAGCCACCTGCCCCATGATCATGGCGAAGCACGCCCTTTGGACGTGTGTCTGCCACACATTGCCGCAGGCAGGTCTGCCGTGCATGCAGCCACACAGACACGGGGAGATGTGTGTCTGTGTGGCTGCATGTGCGGTCTGCACCTGGCTGCGGCTGTGCATGCCCAGGCACAAGCCCAGAGGCAGTTCGCCCTAATCCAGGGGCAGGTGCTGGCGACCCTGTCCATGGTGGCTGACCATCTGCGTGAGCGCGATGAGCGCCTTGTCGGTGCCGCACCCGGTCAGCCACCATCCGACAGGGGTCCCCAGGGTGTGTAGTGTGTGGACACACATGGCACACCTGCCCTGTGACGGACCGTGCCATTGCCTCTCCATCACAACAGCCACAGGGATGGGAGTGCCCAATGCTGTGTGGCTAGGAGGCGTAGTTGGACCATGCTGGTCTTTATCTGCCATCATATACTATGTAACAATGTTGGACTATGTGTGTCCCAGTTCATATGTTGTAAATATGTTATAAATATGAATATGTTTTAAATGTTCGACGTTCCATATATGAGCCTGGTGGTCAGATGTCCCTCATTGCTAGGTGACAGTGCTGTGCGAGTGATGGGTGTGTCAGTGTTCACTCTGAGAGGTGAGGGAGGATATGAAACAGGTAGGGCTGCGGTGAGAGCACCTCCACAGACATGTCACAGCTACGTTGCTGCGAGGGTGGGGCAACAAGAAGGGTGGAGAGTGGCGTGCATGAGTGACATGCAACAGCATATGTGTTGGAAGGTGCGGGGCACGCAGCACAGAGTGACAATGGGACATATGGCGGGGGAGGGTGGACAGCCTGTGTATCCTATCCAGCATGACCCCATAGTGTTGGCCTGTGGTGGCAAAG
Organism: Ichthyophis bannanicus; assembly: GCA_033557465.1. NCBI lineage: Eukaryota > Metazoa > Chordata > Amphibia > Gymnophiona > Ichthyophiidae > Ichthyophis > Ichthyophis bannanicus. The sequence continues at coordinate 359,664,015 of CM066035.1, forward strand.
GCAGGACGGCTGAGTTGTATGCGTAGCGGTGGGTTTAGGGTGGAAACACAGAGGGTGCACCTCAGGAGTTGCTGAAGCTGGTGCCTGAGGGGGGGGGGGGTGAGTGGTGTTGCGAGCTATGACTGTGTAGGGCCCGGCAACAGCTGGCTAGATGGAAAGCACGTATACCAGCATGCAGGGTGGGAAAGGGGGATGGTACAGAATGGTTCAATGATCCGCTGGGAGACGTATGACCACCTTGCTGTATGTTGTTATGGGTGTAATGGCTGGCCCTAGGGGGTGCAAGAGCATACTGTCAGTGGAGTGCATTGGGCCATCGGTGGTGGCACACACAGGGGTGTGGGGGTCGGGGGGTGAGCACAGCAGAGGGTGGGGACAGGGGCTTAGCGGGATAATGCCCAGAGGGGTGCCACAGTGCGGCGTGGCTGTGGATGGTGAGGAGCGCAGTGTGGATGGTGCGACAGGTGACAGTTGATGGATGTAGCTTATGGAGGCAAATGTGTTATTGGGATGTCCCTGATGGGTGGCAAGGGGGTGTAGGTGTATATTGCGGCCACTTGTGCACAGGGTGATGGGTAGCCCTTACCGGGGGGTCACCCTAAGGTGTTGGAAGCTGCAAGGCTGTGCTCAGGGGGCCACAGTGGACATGTGTCATGGTTGCGCCAAGGTGGATGTCTGTGGGAGCATGTGAACCGGAGTACATGACATGTGCAGTGCACATACTGTTCTTGTTTAGCATGCTGGGAGCGGCCAATGTGGCTCCCCATGCAGGACATACAGTGCACTTACACCAACACAGAGACTAATGGTGGATGAGGGCTCCACAGGGTATTGGCCCACGGGGTCCATGAGCACCCACGACACAATGCAAGCCACCACGACATGGGAGTGATGGTCCAGCATTGCAGCCTATGGGATTGGCTGCGTACCCATGGTGGACATGGCTGAAGGGGGGGGGGGCAATGGCTAATGACATCAGTGGCACCGTGTCATGCCCTGGTCACGGGCCAGGGGATGGGGTGGGGGTGTGTGATTGTCGTGCCACAAATGAGACAAGAAACACATGTCACCTTCACTGGCCACCTGTGTAGCCCTTTATTTTCCCCTCCCCCTACCACCCCTTGGGTGTCCCCGCCCAACCCTTGGTGGTTGTCGCCCCCCTGCTGCCGGTGCTGTTGCTGCTGCAGGTGTATGTGGTGGTATTGCCTGTGGCTGCTGCAGATGGACAGTGACTGCCCCCCTGCCTGCTGCTATCTGCTCCCGGGCATCAGCCATCCTCTCACACGCTGTGGCCATGCGGTTGGCATGAGCAAGGATCCCAGACATGGTCCACTGCAGGCGCCTTGTCAGTCGCAGGTGGCGCCGCTGGGTCCGGGCCACCGAACGCAGTACATGCCGTATACCTGTGGGGAGAGGCCATAGTACAATGTGAGATGGGGGAAAAAGCAACACCTGTTCGGAGGCATATCAACCATAGCAGATTAGGACACTCACCCTCTGCATCTCTATGGGCTGCTGCTGAGTGGGCCTGCATCTCCCCGATGACATCGGCCACAGCAGCCAGTGCCTCGTTGCGGTGTTGCGCCGCCACATCCGCAGGCCCGTCCACAGTGCCTGCAGTGGTGGGTGTTGAGTCCCCGTCTGCTGTTCGTGGGACCTGCATGTCCCCATCCCCCAGGGGTGCAGCCTGCCTCTCGTCTCCCACATGGGCCACCTCAGAATCAGTGTCCACTGGGCTTGATGGTCCCACGGTTGGCACGCCCTGTGGCTCCTCCTCTGCGTCGATGGCGCTGACATCACCTGGGTGCCACAGGGTTACATATGTCAGATGTGGGTCTCGCTGCCTGCCCACCCCGTCACATACCCCCTCAGGCATCTGTGGGTTGTTGATCCACGTGTGTCTGGGCCATGGCTCTAGTGGCAGCCCACTACGTTTGTGCACTCCCCATGCAAGTGTCCCCTGTGCCCTGCTTCCCCAGGCCCCCCACACCCCTGGATGCTGATGCACACCCCATGCAAGGCCATCACCACCCTCATCCTGCCACCACCCAGCATGTCCTAAGCAGGTGCAGTGTGCCTTCCGGTTGGCCATCTCCTTACCCGTGTGGCCCTAGTGCCCCTGCCAGCCCTGCGACATGAGCCATGCAACATGTCGACACCCTCTGCTGTCACTGTGGGTCTGCCACCCCTGCACAGTCTCCCATTCACTTAATTTTGCCACCCACTGCCACCCATAGACAGGCCCCCCACCGTGGCTCTTGAATGGATGTTGCCTCTGTGTCTCATTTGCCCCCCAATTCCCAAACAGCCACGTACTACCCCCCCCCTCTGTTGTGGCGCACACCATGTGTCTGTGCTATATTCCACAGTTGGTCCGCACTCCCCCCTTACCTGCTTGTGGGTGCGCTGTGTCCAATGCAGCGGGTAGGCCATGTACATATATGGGCCCTAGTCTCTCGGCCAGGTGTCGTTCCAGGTCTGAGAGGTTTGCCACCTGAGCTGGGCCCCCTCCAGTGCCTTGGGCCCCACGTCTCTCCCACACAAGCTCAGTCCTTATGTTTCTTTTGATGTCACAGTAGCGTTTTCGCAGGTTCTCGATGTCGCAGTGTGGACCCCCTGCTGCTGCCTCCGCTGCCTGGACCTCACACCATGCCCTGGTGCACGTAGCTATAGTGAGGGTTGAGCTCTGGCGCCCAAACAGGAGATCATATCTCTCCAAGATGTTTGCCAGCAGGAGATCATTTTCCTGCTGGCTGAAGCGTACGGCCCTCCGACGTATCTCTGCTGGGACGGGGACCCTGGGCAGGCGTGGTCTCCCAGCTGCACTTGTATGTGGACCTGGAGCTTGCTGAACCCCAGATGGGCCTGGCACCTCATCCTGGCCAGATATGGTTTGTGCTGATGGGTGGGTGGGCTGGTCCACTGGATGCTCCTGCTCCTCTACCTCCCTGCGCTCCATACTGTCGCGTATGGTTGTGCTCGGGGGTTTGCCATACACAGCCAATCATACATATAGGTTTTCATGGGGTGTGGGTCGCAGGGCGTTGGCTACGCACGCTGCCACGTGCAGAACCACGTGCACCGCCACGTGCGCCGCCACGCGCATTGCGATGCGCGTTCCCACGCGCAGGAAGTGACATCATATGTGTTCCTGTAGGCAGCAGGTGCCATTTCAGGGATCCCTCTTACACGTCCCTTTATAACAGTTTCGTTGTGTGTAATGCTGGTGCACATATTCCCATGTTTGGTATATTGCTGTTTATCTGCACCTTAGTAGTAGCGCTGGATGCTGCAGCACTACGTGACGCGTACGTGACATCACTCAGACATTGCATGCTTCGTTACGCGCGTTGCACCGCCTCTTCCGTTCCCTGCTCATGGGCATATGCATTGTATGTCACTCCTATATTGGCGTCTGTGTGTGGTTTCTAGTGTGATACACAGTTTCTGTACACACTGTGACATCTCTGGGACTCACGTACATGATTGTGAAACGTAGATGATTGGCCGTGGGTGCATTATGGGAACGCGCGACACAGCGCGTGGTGCCATTTCAAACAGGTAACTTTTATGTTTGCTGTATTCTGGATCCTTCTATTCCACCAGGTGTGTGGCAATCATGTGATGTCCATCCCCACCCACACCACTATTTCTAACCCAGCTATCCTCCAACGTGTGTCTATCATGGCTCTGACTGCGCATGCAGGTGGTGCAGTGGTTGCATTGGTCAAACTGGCGGGCCTGCTTTTTCCGGAGGAGGGAGATGTTGTTCCTGGGGCTGCGGCCCTGGGCATGGGTGCAATGCCACTGCAACTCAGGCCTGCAGCTGTGGGTGACCAACACAGGCGGGTGTGGGTGACCAACGGCGCCGTAGGCGTGCTGAAGCACAACACCGCCTGGGGCATCTCTACAGGCCCAGGGTCTTGCTCCAGGACCTGAGAGAGGGCCAGGTATTCTCCCTCTACCGGCTGGACACAGGGACCATTAGGGAGCTCTATCAGGAACTCAGAACTGACCTTGAGCCCCTGACTGCCCGGTCACATGCTATACCGGGTATGACCAAGCTCCTGGCTGCCCTACATTTCTTTGCCTCTGGCTGTTTCCAATCCTCGGTGGCAGCAGTGGGTGGGATGAGTAGGCCCACCTTCTCCCGCTGTCTCCACCAGGTACTGCGTGCCATGGTCAGCCGGGTTGGGAATTACATTGCAATTCCCAACGGGAGGCAACATTGGGCGGCCCTGGCACAGGCATTCCATAGGGCGTGATGGGCGCTATAGATTGCACACATGTTGCCCTTGTCCCGCCATGTGACAGGGAGGTTGTGTATCGCAACCGCAAACACTTCCATTCCCTCAATGTGCAGGTTGTTTGTGATGCAAGTATGCGTATCCTGAATGTGGTTCCGCGGTTTCCAGGGTCTGCCCATGACTCCTATATCCTGCAGAACTCGGCAGTGTTTTGGCCAGTTTGAGGCTGGTCAATATGAGGACTACGTCCTGCTGGGTGGGTATTCAACGTGTATGACATGCACCTACTGTAGGTGGGTTGTCTATACAGCATTGTCACCATTGTCCACTGCATGCCTGACATTGCGGTGTTATTTCTGGGTGCAGACTATTGGGTGTGGCTCACTACCTCATGCCGTGTCACTGGTGTCTTGGTCACAGACATATGTTCAATGACACCCATCTCTCTGTCTACCATGTGTGTTTGTTTGCTCTCACATGTGTGTCCCAGCGGCCATGTGGTGTCGTTTTTTCCGTGGCCTTGCCCTTTTTTATTCTGAGCTACTGTGTCCAGGGGCACCTGTGCTGCATATGATGTGTCCCCTCCATGCCTGTGAGCTACACATGCAACATGCCCATGGCCTCCACATCTGGGCACGGGCATACTGCACTGGCAGTTGTACACATGTCTCCCAGTGGGGTCAGTCACTTGGGCAGCCCATATGTTGCATGGTTGTAAGTGTTCCACCCTCGGGGGGGGCATAGACCCATCCTCGTGGTGGTCATTCTGTATACGCGACCTTCTCTCTCTGGGCATGCTGTGGGCTACACATGAGATGTTCTGTGGGCGCTTCAGCTGTGACAGATGTCTGCTGCATGTCTGGCCACCTTCTTCGGGGTCCCCTGCCACTACCGCCTGTTGCTTCCCCCACACCACCCCCGCAATGTATCCCAGTGGCTTATGCTGTGTATGCGCCAGATTAGGCCAGCCACCTACTTGCACACCTGTGCATCCCTGCACCCCCGGGTGTTATTTGCCAATGTCCGACATCTTGCCTCACAGCTCCCACCACTGCTCTTTTTCGCCACAGTTTTGGCACATGTCCTGTGACACGGTTACATGGGTGTGCACTGCCCCTATCGGCATGTCATGGTCATTTGCCCCTGGGCTTGACAGCCTCTGATGCACTACCACTGTGTGCACTGCTTTTGCCTCATATCTGTGTGCACGGCCTCTCGGCTGTCCAGTTCTGTATTGCTACGTCTGTCATTCCATTGGTGGCTCAGCACGCATGTAACTTTGCACCATTATTTTCTGCAGGTGATGCAGGATATGGGTGTCGCACCTGGCTGCTTACCCCTGTGCGTCTCCCTCTGCCAGGTGCAGAGATACGGTACAATGAGGCCCATGCCTCCAGTCGCTCAGTGATTGAGCGCACCTTTGGTGTTCTCAAAAGTCGCTTCAGGTGTCTGGATAGGACTGGCGGGGCCTTACAGTATGGACCGCTGACTGTGGCAAGGATCATCATAGCCTGTTGCATCCTCCACAACATTGCTCTCAGGCACAATGTTCCAGTCGATATTAATGAGGATCTCGGGGTGGATCCTGTGTGCCCTCCTGCACCTGGCCATGGTGACACACGTGCGGGGATGGCAGCCAGGCAACATCTGATCGAGGAGATCTTTACCTGTAAGTTATGGGTGTGCTGGGGATGTGTCTCTGGGTTAGCCATGTGTTAGGTGGTGTGAGGATTGTGCAGCACTGCCATCTCATGTCTCCATATCTCTGTCCTGTTCTTGGCTCCACAGGATGAGCTTGTGTGTTCCAGGCCCACCCGGATTGCCTTACTATGCTGCCTGAAGCTGTGCTGCATGTGGGGAGTGTGTGTTCATATATGCACCATTCCTGTTGACTCGGGTGAGTTGGCAGATAGTGAGGATTGCATTGCTGTCGTCACGGCTAGACACATATATGTTGTTTTCTCTCCACTGCTCCTATGGTGATGCACATGTCTTTGGACCACTGCTCCATCACCCTTAGCTTCCATCTGTCACACATGTGGCCATTACCTGTTCACATCTTGGAAGTCTTCATGGTGTATCTTAGACACATATTGTGAGGCTGTGTGTGTACTCGGGCACAGGACATTATATTGTTGGAGGGTATGTTGAACAGCCACTACCACTGAGTCATTTGACAGATTTGTGCCACTCATGCATGTACTGTGCTGTGTGTCTCCATTTGTCATTCAGTGTTGGGGGTTCTGCCATCTGAACCTTCTGGCATGCGTACCTTATCACACTGTGTATGTTACTGTTTCTGATTGACCTGTCTACATGACCGTTCAGTATGCGCTACCCTGCCTATCTGTGTTGTAGGGATGTGTTTGGCCACCTCTCCAATTATGTTCCCTCATCCCTCTGTTACCTTCTGCTTGTGGGCTAATGTACATTGTGCACATGTGTCATATATTTTTCTCAGATGTGTCACAGTTTTGCTGGTGATCCAATGTACATCAACATTGTGTTTCCGCAAAACACAATGCACCGTGGACATGTTTCTCTCACAGCTACCCATGCAGACGTGTTGATGTCTGCCGTCCATTGGTGTCTGCATCCGCTATTGGGGCTCTTTGTGCTCTTGCCTGATATGGACATTCCCAATCAGGCCACTGGTGTACCTTTCAGGTGGGCCTCACCTTCCATCCTCTGGGAAATACACCACGTGCTGATGCTGCATTTGGCCTATTGCTATCAGGATGTCCTTCGTTGTTATCTCTGTGTGCCACCGCTGCTGCACATGCTCTGGACCCCTGGGGTGTATGCGTGTCATGTGCATTTACATGAACATATTGGGATGGTGTCCTGGTCTTCAGGGACATCTCCTGCAGTGGTCCATGTGCACTGTGCTCAGTGTTGTGGCCATGTCATGTGGTGCTATCTATGCATTCTGTGTGTTGCTGTTTTTATGTGTGTGTCTCCTTTCTGTCCTCCAGGGGTCGTGGGTGGGTGTGCCATTCCCTTACCTGATATCTGCATCTTTTCACACAGGACACTGACAACAATGTTGACACATGTGCTTCCACTGCATCTGGTGATCCCGTCATCCATATGTGCTTGGCCACAGCACCCATGTGAGCGTGTTCCTGGATGTTGGTGACACAGGGAGATAGTCATCTGCACTTTGGACAACAGGCCTTTTTCTCTGACTCATTGCTGGCCTATTGTTACTGTTCCTGCGGTGACTTGCCTGCCGTTGCTGCCATGACCTGTTTTGGGTGTTTCGTTTTTTGCAGTAGGGGAGTGATGAGCTGTACATGGGTTGGTGATTTTTGAACCGTCACTGTTGGCATGGCATGTGGCCTTGTTACTCTGCATGCTTTCACCAGAGTCTTTTGTTTGCTGGGGATGGTGTCTGGTGTGCATACAGTGAGTGCATACACTGTGCGGACATGACATGGTGAGACCCTCCACCTCACATATTACTGTCTGTTTGCAACGTCTGCTGAGTTAGGGCTTTTGATTTTGGGTGGCACCAGCGGGGGGTGGTCAGGGTGTGTAGGCTCCACAGGCAGAAACATGTGGGTGGCGTCGCAACGTGGGTTGGGTGTGTCCTTGCGACGTTGGCTGCCACACAGGCCCCATGTCGTTCTTCACGTCATATGGTGCACCGGAATGCAGAATATGCTTTCTGCTTGGGTCTGGTGATTGACTGTTGGGGACAGATGTTTTGCACCTTCGTTGTTTTGGATATTTGGGGGTTTGGTCACCCCATTTCATTGACACTCGTGTGCTTGACGTTTTGGGTGACACCTGGAAATTGTCTTTTCCTTCCTTGTTTGCTGCTTACTTGGCCAAATCATGTGTGCAGCCCCATCACATCTCCGCCCACCCATCCATGGTTGAGCTGTTCATGTCCGTGTGGCATGTTTACTGCCCCTGTGCCACATTGTTCTGCACTAATTGTAGTTCTCCTCCTGGAGTGGTGCATGTGCTGGGCTAACTGTGCATTGGTGCTGCTGATGTTGGTTGGCCTGGGCCTCATCCCTGATCTTATTGGTCATTAACATGCTCCTCTTTCAGTCCATTGCCCTTTCCACAGCCCATCCACATGGCCCTCCATTGGCCTATCCCCTTCCACCCCTCATGTGTCACTCCCCTGATCAGTTGCATGTTGTTTACACTACATTATATTTCCTGCTGTGTGTGTGTGTGCGGACCTGTTCATATGTGTCTTCCATCCCACCTGTGGACTGTGTTGTTGGCTGTGGACCCCTCCTCCACATGTGTACTGCATCTTGCCTACGCTCTGTGGTTCCATCTCCTGACATGCATCTGTGGTTTTGGATGTTGACATGCTGTGATCCTGTCTGCATCCATTTCTGTGTGCCTCAGGGTGTTGTTGTGGTCATTTTTTTTTTGCAGTGCTTTCCATCCTAGTGGTCATAGCTTTGCACTCTCTCTGTTCCTCTGTTTTTCTGCCTTTCCCGCACTGGTTACCTATGGTCGCTGTAACACTCATTTCTTGGCTTTTACATTCTAGCCGCTCATATTATCCTAATCACATTTGCTGTCCATCCTTTGGTCCATCTATTGCATCATTGTGGTGTGAGATGTCCTGTATGGTGCTGTGGACTGTTGCCGCGTATCCTACCCTGCTACCTTGTCTGCATAGCATCTCTTTTTGCTTGGTGGTTCGTGCCTGTTCTGCATTTTAGACTCACTCCTCTGGCCACATCACCCTCCACTGGGGGACACATATTCTCCTCACCTGCCACACACTGTTTTTCCGGTACTCCAGGGTGCCAACACTCTTTGCTGTGATGCTGTTGCTACCGCCATGTTTGTCTGCGCTGCTGTTAAAACTCCCTACTCGCCCTCCATCTGTCGCCTGTTCATTGTCTTTACTGTGGGTTCTAGGTGGTGTTTGTACTACATCTGTCTCTGTTCCACACAGTCCTGCAGGCCCTCCAGGAACACCTTGCAGCCCCTAGGGCACACTGACCTTTGCAAACATACCATTTTTGGAGCACCGTGCCATATTGTTCTATGGTCCACAGTTCCATCAGCACTCTCCTATCCCTATGTACCTCATATTGCAGTTAGCTTTGGACACCTGTCTTGACAACGTACTTGTACAACTTTTCAGGCTTCTTCTTGGCCACACTGTTGGGCTACTGTCTTTTGCTGCTCTATGGCAGTGGCGCACATATTCATTTCTCCCTTCGGGCCAGGCGCTGTGGGGGTGCCTACCCCTCTATGGTCATCTCGGGACTGCTGCTGTGCATCTGCAGTGCACCATGGGTACTGTTGCATACACCCATATCCGTAGCACCCCAGCAGGCACCTTGGGTGACGACATGGCGCCCCTCGGTGCACAGTCAGGGGGTTGTGGTTCAGGTGTTACGGACATCTGCATTTTCTTGCGCACACTAACCATAGTATGTGGTTTTGCTTTTGCTTTTGCCAGTAACATTCAGTTTTGGCAAGGGGTCTGTGATGTTATTGGGCCTTATATTTTGGTAATGATCATGGCCTTGGTCGTGATTGTGTTTGCCATATGCCCTTGTTTGCTGAGACCTTGCTTTGTTTCCTTGTCAGGCATCCCTTGTATGTACATAGTGCAACTTCTGTGGTTCTGGTGTGGGTGTTTTGGGTCATTTGACAGTTCTGCTCCAGTAGCTGGCCACCTCATTATTGGGACTGTGTTATTTGCACTGGCAATATGAGCAAATAGTTGCTTCCATGCTGGGGGGGGCCCCTAGGTCATGGGTTTCAACACACAGTGGATCATTTTGCGCACCTTGGGGGGCATTTTGTTATCTTGCTTTACATTGGTGCTGACAGCAGCAAAACCCTCACACTGCCAGACTCCTCACAGTGACTCATCAGGGACCCTATCACATGCCCTATGGGGCGCTTTGTGACACGCCCTATAGGGTGCTCTGGCAGACAGTGCACAATAGCCTTTGCCCTCTGGTGGGGCTATAAAAAGGTTACCATAAATGACACCAACGGTTTATATCACTGTGAGTGGGTGTATGACAGCAGAACTTGATTGACGAACAAAACAGACTACCTAAGACAATACTGAGCTAGTGTGGGGGTCATGACGCACACTCATCCACAGATACGCCCACCTGGCAGGGACACATTAACTTAGTACAGGGCCCATAGTTGTGCCAAACAAAGCATGTCCTGGTGGTGTTGCTGCTGGATTACAATGGCAGGACAATTGGGTTGTCCCCTGCAATGTTTCAAGCACAGTTTGACGTGTTCTTTCCTTTATTAAATGGTTTGTGTATATATTTGACTTTGTACGTTTCACACACCCGGTTCTGGCTGCAGATTCACACTGTTTTTCTACCTTTGGGGGCTGAGGCTCTCTTGATTAAACGGCCACTCCCAACGAGGGGAGGTGGGCATTTTTTCCCACCTCTCAGGTTCTTTGTGTCCTACAAAAATATGGGGTTATCTATGGTTTAAACAGAGTGGTGATGGTTCTACATATGAGTGACTACTGTTTGTGGAGGGTACTGTGGCAGGCAGCTTTGGTCCTTGGGCACACAGGGGGAATTGAACTCACAGACCTTGCACCACCTGACAGTGTCTTACCCATTGTGCTACGGATCAGTCTGCCTTAAAGGACACCTTTTCTAGCTTCTTATGGGGCACCCTGTTGGGATACTGTCTGTTGCTACTATGTGACAGTGACGCACACAGTCATTTCACCTTACCATACCAGGGGGCTATGTGGGTACGTACCCCTTCTTGTGTTCATCTCTGGACTGCTGGTCTGCATGTGCAGTGCACCATGGGTATGCCTGCATTGGTACAGATCCTAGGCAACACAGCAGGCAGTTAGGGTGGTGTCCTGCTGCCCTTCAGTAGACAGCCAGGGGGTTGTTAGCAGCTATGGGGCTGCAGGCCAGTGGTTCCTTCATTGCCTGTGGGGCCAGTAGTCATGGGTTCAGACCACAGTGGACTCCTTTTATAGGGCTGTCTGCTGCATTATATATTTTAAATACACATGACTGCTACCAGCGACAGCCCCTCAGCGTAATATAACCTTACTGAGCCTCATAGGGCGCACCATGTGTCACCTTATCTGGCTCCCTTTATGTTCCCTTATAGGATGCTCTATGGGGGACATTTTGATGTGCCTCAGCGGACACTCCACTTTATAATGTAGCCTATGGTGTGCGTTATGGAGTGCCTTCTGCGGCACCTTTGGGTAGGCCACTGTGTGGGGGTGTTTTGCTAGCAACCCTACAAAACAAACAAAACATATACATGCCCCCTCACATCACTATATAATGTACAGGATGCTGCGTCAGCCAGCCTTATGCATCTGGCACCCTGGGGACTCGAATCCATTATGCCTGTATCAGCAGTCACTGCAGTAACCATTGTGCTACAGCTCTGTATCGGTCATGTATGTCTGGGTGGCTTCTTATGCTTAACGCGCGGTGACGCGCCACGGCGCCCTGTAACGCTCGTTAGTTTTTGGAATGCGCGTTAGGGTTGTTACGATGTCCCGCCCATCTCCTAGTTGGTGGTTTTGATTATTACCACGGCTCTAACGCGAACTGCACTAACGCGGTTTAGTAAACATACCCCTAAGTGTTGTTTTATATTAGTTTCCCAAAGAGTGGAGGCTCATATACAGTGTTTAATGTGTTCAATAAAATGAGGACCAGTAAGATGTGTATTATTGAATCTCCATTGTCGGTGTTTGTGAGTCTCTGTTTCAAAATCAAAAGAGTGATTGCTGCATGATCTGAAATAAGTATAGGTAGAATTTGAGAATGGGTAATTTTATGAGATAAATCACATGTAATAAGAAAATAGTCAATTCTCGAGTATGTATTGCATGGGTTAGAGTAGAATGTGTAGTCTCTATCTAGAGGATGGAGCAATCTCCATGGGTCAATGAAATCAAAATTGGAGATCATATTATGCAAAGTTTTCCATGAACTGGTTTTGGAAGGTCTACGTGTAGAATTTCGTTCTAACGTTTAATTACAGGTAGGTTAAAGTCACCTAGAATGAATTTTTGATAGTTCCAAAAATTCAAGAAAGTTTGTGATAAGAGTTTGAAAGAAAGTTGAGTCATCTTCATTGGGTGTATAAAGATTTAATAGCATTATTTTTATATTAAGAAGATGACCAGCAAGTATCTGAAAGTGGTCTTTCCAATTGAAAGTGCATAGTATTGCAGAAGTGGATTGAAACGCCTGCTTTTTTTATTAAGCACAGATGAAAAAAATAGCGAGTATAAAATTTATCTTTAAATTTGAGGCATTCTGTATATGGCAAATGAGTTTCTTGTATAAAGGCAATGTCAGATTTTTCTTTTTTAAAATAATTTAAGATATTTTTTGGGATTCATGGGGTGATTAATCCCATTAACGCTCAGAGATAATAGTTTTAAAAGAGAATACCGAGTTAATAATTCAAAATAGTCTCCACAATAATAGCATACATGTTCACTATAAGAGAAAAAATGAACTGTTAAGTAGGAGAAGGGAACCTATAGTAAAAAGAGATAACCTCTATGAGGAGGGTGAAGCGCCATCTATGAGTAAGAGCAGGAAAAGCAAAGCAATGGAAAAATTCTGATCATTAAACAATATTTAAAGCAAAACCGGATAGGAAGAGCGGCCTAAAATGATAAAAGAAAGATTAATTTAAAGAAGGGATATTAAAATAATCACAGCAAAATAAGATCCATGGTCAATTAGAACATATCAAACAAGCAGAAATGCTAATAAAGATAAGGCAAAACACGACTTACATATCAAGTAATTATCTATATAAGAATATATAATATATTAATTATATATATATATATATATTATATTGTCACAAGGTGGACCTATTAGAGGCCTGAGAAAAGGGAAATCAGCAGCAGTGATCAGGGGAGAGATGACAATATAAACAAAAAACTGTCAGATTGTTGCTTACAGACAACCTAGGCACACGTGGTTAAGGGCTGAGAAGACACACCCAGATAACAAGCAAAGGGAGTTTGCTTGGCTGATAGGAATCAGCTGGGTAGAGGTGGAGCCCAGAAACACAGAGATATATACGCTCCCAAATAGTTAGAGAGGGAGAGAGGAGGTGAACCAGCAAGTCTCACAGCAGGAGAGACAACGGTCAGCGCAGCAGAAGCTGGGAAAAGCATGGAAGTGGAATGAAAGAGAGTCTGAATTACTGGGACAGCATGCAAGCCCACACGAAGGTCTGAGGGAGTCTCAAACCCAGAGTGAAACTTTGGAAGGCAGTACGCCAGATATTGCAATGCATGTGTGAAGAGCACGAGAGACGTGAGAGAGTTGCAGTACAAGGGTAACAAGCCAGAAGTGTTGATAAGTGGCTGTTTTCTACCCGAGTGGGTAAAACCCTGGCAGCAATAAGAAAAAGCCACCCAGAAGAAATAAGCTTTGGAAATAATCCCTTCCCGTGTCGCTAGAAAACCCAGGAGGAAAAGAAGCTCACGTACTTGGAAAAGCTAGAGCACTTCTAGTATTCCACTTTAAACTCCCAGAGTTTGAGCAACTCCGTATAGAGCAGTGCAAATCGAGGGCAGCTGTGAGGAAAAGGCTAGACCCGAAGGCAGGCTCAGAGTCTACCGTAATCACTCTACACAGCAGGAGCCAGGGAA